>RWGZ01001116.1:127798-292200 GCA_009725065.1 Utricularia reniformis | reverse complement strand
GGTATTTTATTTTGGGCAATGTGAAATCGATGGATAGAGAATTCAAAAATTACTCATTTTTAGATACAAAATGTAAAATTTTGTACTATTTTGAGATGATTGAAATAAAATGAATTCAATTTGTTGAAGGATTAACCATATATTTTAAACTAAGATATTTATTTTTATGATATTGAGTATATAATATAAAATGTATAGATATTTTTTAGATAATTAACATAATTAAAATCTAAGAAAATATATTGAATACTAAAATGAAATTTATACATTAAATTGGTATTTAGAATTACAATATTATATAATAAATAGAAAGACATGTAACACATTCTTCTACTTGCCAATCTTGATACTACACTGCTGATCGGCCTGTTAGGCCCAATAAGAATCCGTGTACTAAGATGTTGCTAGACCAAACTGGTAAACCACCATGCGGCGGCGGCGGCGGCTGCGCCGGAAATCACGTGCATGCACGTGGAAGGCCAGGCGGAACTAATTTCTGATGCGCCTTCATATATCATAGTTCCGTCGGTTACCGAAGATTGGCCGGCGGAAGAAGACTTTTGGCTGCGTAAATAAACGTATTTTCAATTAAAACGGCGGCTGTCAAGGGTAAATTAGTAAATATATATATACCTCGTGTTCGGCGAAGGGCAAAAGGTTATTGTATAATCAGCTCCGATGCACGTAAATGTGCTCGTTTGATCGTCGTACGCGTAGCTGTATGCTTGGGGACACGCGCGCTTGAACATTTGTGAATACTGTGAAGGTAAACAAGAGGCGGGTGTAGAGTACGCTCCGCTGCAGCAGTGCTGCTCCGACCCGAACGCCTCGCAAGCGCTCTTGCAGGCTACAGCCATACCTTCACCGCTTGAAACGCGGAGCTGCGTCGGGCATCCGCTATTCAGATCCTCTAAGCATCCTGTGCTTGAACAGTTAATTCCAGAACCGCCTTGGGGAACAATCAGAATCGGTAAATTGTAGCCGTCGACTAGGCTAATGTCGTAGAAATCTTTCCGATCAGCCCCGTTGAGCTTGAATTCAGCAAGAGTAGCAGGCGGCTTCGCTCCTGCTCCATCGCAGGACATTTTACCGGAGCCGCAGTCTCCTGTAGCGCAAAGGAATTGGCCGTCGGTACCCTGAGAACTGCAATAAGTCCGGCCCCAAAAACGGCCTCCCCATCCCGTCGGCGCGTCGATAATTTCCGATTCCCCACTCTGCAAGGCGAATCCAGTCGTGGACAGTGCGGCGATTCCAGCGCTGGACAATATTCCCGGCCATACTGTGAATCCGCACTTGTTCACAAATGTAAACGTAGCCGCCGAATGAATCCCTGCACCAAAATCGGCCTCAATTATATAATTCCTCTAACCATTCATCAGCGGAAAAGTAGATTTCATTACCTGGAAAGAGTGAAATAGGTAGAATCAACGAGATTGTACGAAGGAAGAGCTTCGCCATTGTAGCCGTAAGGAAAAATAATTTCAAGAAACCGAAAAGGGATAGTGAGGAGTGAGGAGGTTTCCCGGATAAGTGGAATATAAAGGAAATATCTTGCCACCTCAGGCTCCAGTGCAGTGTATCAGATATTTTTGTTTAAAAAGATATATTTTTTATAAATTTAAAAATTGTAAAAAGTTTTTCAGTAAATTCATAGGGGAAAAAAATTTACATAAGAGTCTAACATATCTTTCCATTAATTATTATCCGTATTTTTTTTTAAAATTTTTTTTTGACATTGATATAAGAAATTTTAGCATTCTATCAGTGATTTAAATAGTACTATTGATTATTTTCTAAATAAATTATTAATTAATATATATATACATCATCTTTTACTAATATATGTATCAGTATATTCATGGACATATAATGTATTTAAGGGGAGTGAATTGACGTTAGTAATGTCAAATGTGATTCGTTTGTAAACCTAATTAAAATCGGTAACTAATAATTCGAACATTCTAATTAAATAAATTAATATTACATATGAACAATTAAATTAACAAAATATATAATTATTATCACTTACTAAATGAGATAAAAATTTACATATCTACCATCAATCTGCAAAAAGAAATATTTTTTCAATAATACTAGCTTCAAAAGCATTTTTCCCATTTGATTCAAATTTTATAATTGATTTTTAATTAACAAATATATATTTGTTAGTAAATAATATATGTCCAGTTATATATCAATGAATAAATGAAAGTTAATAAGTAATATAAATGTCAGTGTTACCAGTGCTATAATCGTAAAAGGTTATTCATTTATGTTAAAAATAAAAAATAAATAAACGTACAGTTATTAATATACACATTGCACTCTGACAATGCTATTATTTTTAAAAACTCAAATTCATAGTTTAGAACTGTTAGCGCATAATCGATGTTCTTAATAAAATAGTATCTATTGCACTTGATTTTTAATGATGTTTATGAGTTTTATGTAAAATCAATAAGCAACACAAAATTTATACGTGGAACTCGAGTGTCAGGAGAAAACCATAGGTCAAACACCTTGATCATTCTACTATCGTCAATCCAAGAACAACATATTACAACTTGAACATGGAGATCACAACTCCCTTTCAAACACAACACTTACAAGATCATACTGAACTCATCTGGATCTTCCTTACTCAATCAGAGCTTTTCTAATACGTAAGACAAGCTTCAAGTTATCAACTTTATCTGTAGTTTTTCCTATTGCTAATAGACAGAATCCGTAGACCTTCTCTGCATCATCCTATTCATTTATTAACCTTAAGCCATTATTCTCATTTGGAATTTTTCGTTTGAACCAGCCCATCAGTGATCACTCAAGCATTGGATCATAGGCCCACAATCTCCTCCTCCAATGCTTGATTCCTCAAGCTACTTCTCTATGCATTAGAGTATCTTGAGCAGAGTCATATTTTTGTGTTTGAACAACTTTAGTCATCATGTTTATGAAATTTTTATTCGTATGAATCTTCCGTAGTACCAACAGTTCGTTTGCTATAGTTTCTCTGATCCAATGGAATTTGATGTCAACATGCTTTGTTCTAGCATGAAATGTCAGATTCTTGACCAATTCCAAAGCACTCTGATTGTCGCAATATATGGTTGATCCCTCAATTTCCACCCTGATATCAACAAAAAACCTCTGTATCCATACAACATATTTCCCACACTCGATGATAGCCATGTATTCGGCTTCCCTGGTCGATAGAGCCTCACATTTATGAAGTCTAGCACCCCATGAAATTGCGGCTCCTCCCAAAACTGATACATGTCTCGAGGTTGACTTTCTTGAATCAAACTCACCTGCAAAATCAGCATCACAATAACTGTCCAATTTCAATACATTACATGTTTTGAATTTCAAGCATATGTCCTCAGTTCCTTTCAAGTATCTTAACGTCCATTTGGTTGCCTCTCAATGGCCATTCCATGGATTTGACATGTACATGCTTAGAACACCTATAGCAAATGCAATATCAGGCCTGGAACATACCATTAAGTACATAAGACTTCCAACTAAAGAAGAGTAAGGAATTGCTTCCATTTCTTTCTTGGTTGTTTATGATGTTGGACATGTTGTTTTGTTCAATTTAAACTGAGTTCCCAATGGAGTGCTGACCTCATTGCCACCCTCCAAATTGAATCTCTTCAGTAGCCGATTAATATATCTTTTATGATGCACAAAGGTCTTCTTTTTCCTATCTCTCACAATGCTCATTCCCAAAATCCACTTTGTAGTCCAAGATCCTTCATCTCAAAGGTCTGGGCTAACTGTTGTTTCATATCTTGAATTGATCTTATATCAGGTCCAATCAACAACATGTAATCCACATAGATCAACAAGAGGAGGAAACAGTTGGCATCATGATATTTAATGTACACACAATGATCATCACTTGATCTTTCAAAGTGATTTTCCCTCATGAATGTGTCGAACTTAAGATATCACTATTGGGGGGTTTGCTTGAGTCCATATAAGCTCATTCTCAGTCTACGAACTAGTTGCTCTTGTTCTTTCTTCACAAAATCTTTGGGTTCGTGCATATACAACTCTTCTTGTATATCACCATGTAGAACAGCTGTCTTGACATCCAATTGTTCTATCTCAAGATCCAAATGAGTTGCTATCGTAAGAACAGACCTTATGGATACCAACTTGACCACAAGACTGAATGCTTCTTCGAAGTCAACTCCCTTTGTTTGAGCAAAGTCTTTAACAACCAGTCGTGCATTGTACATGATGCTTCCATCAGCTTCTAGCTTATGTTTAAATATCTATTTGTTTGCTAAGACTTTCTTCCCAGTTGGCAACTGAATTGTGTCATATGTGTGATTTTTCTCCAAAGAAGCTAGCTCTTCTTTCATGGCCTTGATCCAGTTCTAAGAGTCTTCCATTTCCATGGCCTCCTTGTATGTTTCTGGCTCTCCTTGTTCTGAAATGAGAACATAATTAGAGGTAGGATATTTAGTTGAAGCTTGTCTTACTTTGATGGATCTCCGCAGATGAGGTTCTTCATTCGCATGTTCATCATCATGTGATTTGGCTTCTGTTTCCTGATCATTTCTAGATTTGCACCCTTCAGTTTAACTTCTGTCCTCTAATCTCACAGCTTGATCATTTTCCTAATCACTATCTTATTTGACCAATTGAGACATGTCTTCATTTTCAAAAAAGACCACGTCCCTTGATCTAATTATTTTCTTCTCCAATGGATTCCCAAAATCTGTATCCAAAGTCACTCTCACCATAGCCTATGAAGATGAATGTTTGTGTATGAGAGTCCATTTTTTTTCTATGATTCTTTGGGACAAGTACATTAGTCTTTCATCCAAATACCCTCAGATGCTTCAGCTTGGTTTACTACCTGTCCACATTTCTTGTGGAGTTTTGAAGTCGATCGAGGATGATGGTGATCTATTCCTTACATAACAAGATGTATGTAAGGCTTCTCTCCAAAATTCTTAGGTAGCTTAGCACTTAACAACAAGCATTGAACCTTGTCTAGAATAGTTCTATTCAACCTTTCTATTATTCCGTTGTGCTGAGGGGTTCTTGGCTCTGACTTTTCATGCGTAATGTCTTTAGATTTCCAAAATACATCAAATTCATGTGAGGAGTACTCTCCTCTATTGTCACTCTTCAAACAAATAAGCTTAACACCATTTTCTCTCCAAGTCATGTTGCTGAATTCCTTAAATATAGAGAGCACTTCATTCTTGGGTCTTATGGGATAAATTCATAACTTTCTGGTTGCATCATCTATGAATGTAACAAATTACTTCTTCTCTCCAAAGGATTCCACATCCATTTCTCCACACACATCAGAATAAACAAGTTGAAGAGACTGATTCTTCTTGGTTGAGGGAACATTGAAGGTCACTCTATATTGTTTCCCTTTCAAACAGTCTTCACACTGTACTGATCTTGTCAAGTCTTGTTTTGGAATCATCTCTTGATTTATCAAATATTTTAGTCCATCTACACTGAGGTGAGCCATTCTCTTATACCACAACTGAAGGGATGAGTAGGTTATGGTTGAGATCAGGTGTTATTAGATTTCCATCTTTGTTATGTATAGAGTTCTATCTAATATGCCTTTTGCTATGATCATAGGCTCTTTTACCAGCTTCAAGATGCCATCAGAACACACGTTGGTGTATCCTTCATGATCAAATGTGTTTCCAAAGAGTAGATTTAATTTCAACGTGGGGATATGCATCACTTGGTTCACGATCAAACTGGAACTAGTGTTAGTCCTCACTTCAATAGTTCCAATCCAAATAATTGTTGAGGCACTGGAATCCCCATTTTTACCATTCCATAGTTTCCTGGAGTGTATGGCTTGAAGAAATCATTGTTGGGTGTAATATGATATGAAACTAATGTGTCAAAGATCCATTCATGAGATCCATCATGCGTTAGATTCAATTCTTCTGCAGAAAGCACAATAAGTTCATCATCACTAGTGTTGTCCACTGTATTGGCATGTTCTGGTTCTTTTTTCTTTTCTCTTTTGTGAATCTCCGAAGCCTTTTTGAAGTGGATGCAATTTTTGTTCAAGTGACCAGTTACACCACAATGGAAACAAGCCATGGTTTCACCTCCCTGATGTGGGGATTTTGTTCTGTCAGTCGACTTGTCCCCTTTGGACTTTCCCCTCTTTGAGTTATCTCATCTGTTCTGTTTTCTGCCTTGCCTTTTCGTGATAGCAAGAGTTTCTTTATCTTTGCTGAATTCCTTCCTCATTCAATAAGCTCTCCACCACAACAACAAGAGACAAAACTGGGGCTGAGTTGCTTAAGGTGACAACCAATGTTTCCCAACTGTCAGGTAGAGTTCCTAATAGCAACAACGCCTGAAGTTCATCATCCTGCTTTAGATTTTCCTTTGATTGTTTGTTCACTAGGTCCTAGAACTGATTTAAGTACTCTGTCATCGATTGTCTGTCTCCATAACGAAGATTTACAAGCTTCTTAATTGTTCCAACTTTGTTATGTACATTTTTTCTTTCACAGATCGTTTCTAGCTTTTCTCATACTGTCCTGACATCTGTTTCTTCGCCAGTATGATGAAATAAGCTAAGATCCACCCATGACATGATGTATGCAATTGTCTTTTTATTCATCATTCTCCATTCTAGTGCTTCCACTTTCTCAGGCTTGATTTTAGATTCAATAACTATCCACATATCCCTACAAGATAACAGATCTTCCATCTTGACTTTCCATATGGAGTAGTTACTGGATGTCAGTTTGATCATCGGTACAACTTACTCATCCATTTTTCATCTACCAAGCACTAACGCAGTACCGATACTACTTGTAAGCGCAGAATCAATGTTTTTAATAAAACAATATCTCTTGAACTTGATTTTGAATGATGTTTTCTGAGTTTTATGTAAGATTAATAAGCAACACAAAAGCTTATACGTGGAACCCGAGTGTAGAGAGAAAACCATGGGTCAAGCACTTTGACCAATCCACTATCATCAATCCAAGAACAACATATTACAACTTGAACATGGAGATCACAACTCCCTTTCAAATGCAACACTTACAAGATCATGCTGAACTCATCTGGATGATCTTCCTTGCTCAATCAAAGCTTTCTGATGCGTAAGACAAGCTTCAAGTTATCAACTTTATCTATAGTTCTTCTTTTTGCTAAAAGACATAATCCGCAGATCTTCTCTACATCATCCTCTTCATTTATTAACCTTAAGCCATTATTCTCACTTGGGCCTTTTCGTCTGGGCCAGCCCATCAGTGATACACTCAAGCATTGGATCATAGGCCAACAAGAACTTGGCTTTAAATATGATTGAATCTTTAAGACCAAGGATTCGATGTAACGGAAAATCGATTGTCCAAAAAATTGGTATGAGTTCAAAAAATAGGGTCAACCAATTTTTAAAATTATTAACAAAATAGATTGTCTCAAAACATTAGATATTCCCATTATTCTTTTGTTGTGAAATGTGAAGTAGATTAACTATCCAAAATGCTTTTTCGAATTATTTACGATTGAAATACTAGCAATATGGTTTTTTAGAATGATATATTATTATTTTTTTTACAAAATTAGTTCAAATCATCGAACATTATAATCCAATCCAAGATATTTTCGGATTCGATCAATTTTAAAACCATGGTTTAGAAACTCAAAAAGTCTTATTGTTAGGGAGACCTTGATCGTCTTCTATAGATTCAATGAATCTTGAAATAGACAAAGTTTTTTTATGAGGATTTGGTCCAAGAAAGTAACAGCACGTTAATAAGACATATTTACTAAAAATGGTTTTTACAGCCCAATGTTAGTACCCATTATTCGGAAGTATGGATGACAATTTGGATTATCCGCTCCACTGCCCAGCGGATAACTGTCCCGTTTAAAGTGTTATTAGATAATTAAACGGGTAGTTGAAACTGGGTGGGGATGAAAATTTCATATCCGCTTTAAATGGGGCGGATATTAATTTGATATATAATCGCCCGTTACCCGTTCGATTATCCATTTAAATAACCGTATATGCTTCACTTATATTTATTAATATATTTAATATTTTTAAAATCTTTGTCTTAATTATATACTCAATTACTACCAATTCAACACACTTCATTTTCAAATTCTTTTTGCTTTTTCCATCTCCCTCTCAATGATTTCAAATTGATTCTTATCCATTATTCCGTACGTCTTCTTAAGGTTTGAATTCTTGTTATTTAGATATTATTTGCAGGTTTTCGTTTTCCTATTGTTTTTTTCTATTTTTTGGCATTTATATAAAAAGTAATTCAAATTCATATGAACATAATGTTTTAAAGAGATTCTGATGGCTATAGTTTAGGTACAATATTTATGAAAATTGATATGTTTAATGTCACTTTCAAAAGCCTAAATAATAAAAATATATATAATGGTTTGATTTGATTGGACATTTAAAATTTTCCTTGTATTGATACTGAATCATTGCAAATTTCATTGTAAGATGCATGATATGTGTCGCTTAAGCTATTTATGAATTGTTTTAATTTTTCCTAAGGTTCGGGCTTGCCAACCAAACAGTTTTACCAACTAATTTTGAATTTTATTGTTTGATGACATTTTGTTACTATGAATTGTTTAGATTTTTGCTAATGTTAGGGCTTGCCGCTCAAGGGGTCTTTCCCATTATTTGTTAATTTTATTGTTAGATAAATTATTATATATTACATTTTTTACATATTCATTAAACTTTCATTTTACTCTTGTGAAAGACTTTAAATTGAATGTATCATATGTGAGTTTGAACCTTGAGAAGTAGTTTTCACTTGTTTGTAACATTGTATTGAAATTATGATGTTGAATTCTTAAAGTAGAGATGGAAGAAATTGGATCGGGATAAGAAGCTCCTATGAAATCATCTCATCGTCAAAAGTTTCTATAGTGAAGAATAGTGACATTGATTGGGAACATGTAAAAAAATTTGGTGCACATCATTTGTAGTGTATGCAATACTCTCATGAAGTTAGAGGTGATGGAATTACAAAAATGAATGAACATTTGATTGAAAAAGTTGTGATGTGAGAGCATACATGAGTGTCTCTAAATGTATTAGAGATGTGAACAGAAATTCAATGGAACCAAATCAAATACTAAAAATGTTATGAAACAAAGAAAAATCGATGATTTCTCGAATGTCGATGTTCATTGTGAACAAGAGGATGATATTATTGGATTTGATACAATTTCAAGAGGTTCAAAGAAATCGAAGAAAAATTTTCAGCAAACTTGGATTGAATGTTTGGTATGGAAAGAATGTACATAAGAGGAGCACATGAAAATTGCAAAGATTTTCTATGATCAATTCATTATTTTGATGCATCTAACTTTGAGTTCTTTAGTTCTATGTTTGCAAAGACGATTACTTGTGGTCTAGGCTTCCAACTACAAAAATATCATGCGTGCACAAAAAGATTATTATTTAGTACTAAAGTGGAAGTTAATGGTTGGGTATAATGCTTGAGACGAGATAAGAGTAAGTTTGGATGTACCATCATGTCAGACAATTGGATGGATATTTTTATTTATTATTCCAAGAAAGTTGTATTTTGGAAATCAATTGATGCTTCTAATATCGTTAGAAATGCAATTGCTTTGACATGTCTATTTAAAAAATGCATTGAGTTTGTTAGTATAATGAACGTAGTTAAGATAGTGGCATATAATAGTTTTGGTTTTAAATAGGTGAGAAACTTGATTAATTAGAGACATTCCATTGTTTGAATTTGATTTGAAATAAATTAGAGAACTTTCATATGTTGTACTTGTTGTTTCACAAACTGCAAATTTTTAAAAAATTGTGTTCATACATTTGATTTTGTTAGCTTGGTTGAGAAAGAGAATGGATTTAAATGAGATAGTACGATATGGACCTACAACAATTGCTACAACTTTTTTTGTCACTATAGAGTGTCAATAATGGATATTGATGTGGAAGATGAGCAAAGCAGTACAATTCAAACTCAAATTAATCATAGTTGACATCTACTATGAAATTATGTCACAAAGTTAAAGAGACCTAATGAATCTTATGGGGTAATATTCCTCTTAAATGCATATTCTGTGAAATTCAATTTGTATGATTTTATTCAATAGTGAAACCGTATTTATTGAAAATATCCAGCAAGGGAATATTGGTATATCCAAGTGCTTCTAAAGTGAAGATGACTCAAATGCGAAAATTAGAAGAAGATGAAAATATGAGTAAGGGAGCAAAATGTCAACATCATTCAAGTTAAATATCATTTCCTCGATCAAATGCCTCTTCAAGTCATGCATAATCAGTCCCTCAAGGTTCATCTTCAAGTCTATCGGTGCTTCTAGTTCAGGGTCAATTTTGTACAAAAGAGTAAAAGGGCAATCAACGTTAGAAGAGACATTTAATATTCAAAATAGAGACAAAGTTGATTGTCTACTTGCTATAATTTTCTTCGCAAATGACGTCTCTTTTAAATTTACCTGAAGCTCATATTATCAAGAAGAAATGAGTTTTATTGCTCATACACCGCTTTCAAGTTTTCGAATGTCAAAAAATAAACTTTAATACTTGTTTAATTTCAAGTTTACCTACCTTATTCTTTTTACTATGTTACAAACTAGTGGGATACATTTCTCTTAAGAATAAACATGTTGAAGATGAACAAGCGAAAATTGAAGAGTTACTCGAGGTGATTAGAAATAGTTGAGAAATCAAAGGTACAACTATAGTGACAGATGAATGGTCAGATCCACAAAGACGTCCATTAATAAGGTTCTTGGCATTATACTATATTGGATCAATGTTTCCAAAGGCTGTGAATTATGAGAGAGAAACCAAATGATCATTTTTCATTTATAAATTAATGAAAGATATACTCCATGAGGTATGAATTTATAATGTTGTTTGGATTGCCACTAATAATGCAAGTAATTGTACGGGTGCATGCGAATTTATTGAAAACATATCATCAAGTGAATATATAACGATTTTATTTTATTAAGTATTAATTGTAATAATAAGTGTCATATATTCTATATTTGAACAAATTTAATTCTGAATATTTTATATGCATATATTTTCTACTCCTTGTGTGGTTTACACTCCAAATCATGTTTTGAAGACTATTTGTGCTACAAATGATACCGAGGTAAATTCTATGGTATTTCAACAATTGCGTTGGATTAGTGAAAGCTTCGCAATCTTGATTCAAGTAAAAAATTTCATCATGAATCACCATAAACGATTAGTTTTGTTTAAGCAATTGTCTTATCTGAATTTTTTTAATATTAGTAAGACTATATTTGCTTCTTCGATTGTTACACTTCGTCGTTTCAATAGTCTTAAAACGTTATTGTAAAGTTTAGTTATTTATGAGATAACAAAAATGCTATGATTATAAAAGTAGAATGCTAGATGAATCTTTGTGAGATTCTATTAAATATATTCTTGAGTTTACTTGTCTTTTATATAATATGATTAGAGCATGTGATACAGATAAATCATCTCTCCATTTGATATTTAGTATCTAGGATACAATAAGGAATAAGGTAAAAAAAACTATATATGTTAATGATGGGAGATGTGAATGTTGATGTTTAATCACCTTTTTGAAATATCATAGTGGGACTTTGAACTATAGGATGACAAAAAGTATCACACACATTCACTTAATATAAGGTACGAACATACTTTTTTCGTTTTTGTATACTATATTTTAATGTTCTTTAATATAATGTTGAAATACTTAAAGTTTGCTTATTTTTAGGGCTACCAACAAAGAATGGAATGATGAGTATCCGAACTTACCAAAGTCATATTTTGATCCCCTGATTGTCCGAATGAGATAAGTGTTTATTGAGCGATATTATTCAGATGATAATACTGTAACTGAGATAAAACAAGAGTTTTGTAGGTACATGAGATGCTATGATGAATTCAGTTATCGTGTTTTTGTGATGGATAGATCTTGTTTAACTCATGTTGAATGGTGATATACTTATGTAATTACTACTCCTAATCTTTTGCATCAATTATTGAAAGTAGTTAGTCATGTGTTGCATTTTTCTTATTGTGAGAGAAATTGGAGCACTTACAATTATATATATTATACACGAATGGCAAGGCTCCTAAACGTGATGAAAATCTTGTTTATATTTATAAATAGGAGGTGGAGTGACTAACTAAGGAGAACCTTCTTCGTGTGCAGGCTACATTCTCTGCATTCACTCATTGTTATTGATCTCGTCTAAAAATATTTTAGAGCGTTTGATTATGATCAGTCAATTTCTTATATAGTTTTGAATTCAATTATTGTGGGGACATGAGCGATATACGAGGTTGGGTCCACAATGTGTGAGCTTACGTCCTCGGGAGAGCGAAGCTCTACCTTGGTTTTCACTATGATAATGAAAAGATAAAAGTACAATCAAAAGATAATGATAATCCGAATGAAAACGGTACGAAAAATGATCGAATCCACCCCGTTGCGCCCGAGATGAGGGGAGTCGCGACTTTTTGCACGAAATCTCGCGAATGGGTGCTGGTTGCGACATTTTGACATAATGTCGCGACTACATGGATGAAAACTCGCGACTCCTGCATGCGAAATCTCGCGGTTGGAACAAAATGTCGCGAGTGAGGGGCAAGTCGACGAAAACTCGCGACTACAACCATGCATACATGCTCTCGCGAATTTTTGAGCGAAAAGTCGCAAGACAGGGGATTGAGTAAGGTAGCGACATTTCGACATAATGTCGTGACTACATGGACGAAAAATCGCGACTCCTGCATACGAAATCTCGCGGATGGAACAAAATATCGCAAGTGAGGGGCAAGTCGACGAAAACTCGCGACTACAACCATGCATACATGCTCTCACGACTTTTTGAGCGAAAAGGCGCGAGTGAGAGGCTTGAGTAAGGTTCTCGCGAAACGGAACTTTGGGAAGCGTGCCAAGAGTGTAAACCCTTTTTTGGGGCCTGAGGTCTTATATATATAGAAAAACTCGACCCAATAAGTCAACTTAAGGTCCAAAAGCCCAATCTTAGTCAAATTAGCCCAACTCACTTAGGAAATATCCAATTAATCCGGAATAAGTGTCACAGTGCTCTAGAACTTCAAGATTGCATCCCGGTCGAACACTAGAAGCACGTAATGTCGAGAAAATATCCGGGAATATTCTTTACCAGTTCATTGTCTCCAAATGCTTAGGATATAGCCAAAAATATTGCCTTAGGTCGCCAACGAGCTTTCCGAGTGCCAAATTACGAAAATACCCCTAGCATCATTTCCGACCGAAATAATCCAAAACAACTCAAAACACCATCAGAATCCCCATACGTGGGCCCGACATGCCCAAATTACGAGACTACCCCCGAAATTACATTACTCAATAAATATAATAAAAGATCAAAAATATCATTTAGCCACGTCAAACGAGCCCCGGGGGTATCATAATTACATAAATAACCCCGGTCAATATCAATAGTCCCCTGGTTTGCAGATTCAGATTCTGAGTCGTAAACCACATTATATCGGCTCGTCTAGAAGTCCAGTTTCATACAATTTTTAAGAAACCCATGAATAAGGCTGAAATCGTCTCGCTGACATTAAGTGTATCAGATTCTGAGTTCAATCGAGAATTTCAACTCGTAGGGTATGTGTTTTATATATATCACTCTTTACTTTGCGTACCGACAAGTTTCATTATACACTGAAACTCTAATGCACCGCTTCGATTCGTTAATAATACGCAATCGAACTAAAAAATATTTTTTAACCGTCTATCAAGAGGCTTCAATTTCACCGTGGAGCTCTCACTTTTTGCTTCATCAAAATCCAATTCTTCACAACTTAGGGGCCCGTCAGACTCCTCCACTTCATTGTTCAATCTTGTTCATGTCGTGATTGTTATTCTGGATCTCGAGCTCATATATCTTTTTCCTAAATAAGATGGATAAGAACATCACTTTCTCACCTTTGCCAGGAGGTTGGTACTTACTCCTTTGTCATTCTCATTATTTCGTGGCAACTATTTTACGCTTACAGTCGATCATGTGCATCTTTTAATGCAGCTCAATTACCGGCTACCTGTAAAGGCTATCGTCTATATAGCATGCTTGCTTTCTTAGTAAGGGTCCGTTGAAATAAACAAGGTCATGTGTTCGAACATGAAGGGTAACATTTGAATTTGAGGTCGAGTTCCCAACTTTGAGGCGAAATGATGACTTTATTGTCTCTTTTACATACGATCTCATAAAGAACAAAGTGTCTTTAACCGACATCTAGGTATAGAAGATAGGGCTCCACTGAATAATAGCTTGAACGGTTATCGAATATTATGTAGGGGGACATACCGATCGAGGTAGGGTCGTTACCTTCCCTCTATTCCTACTTCCCATATATATTATCTAAGAATTAAGATTCTTTCTGAAGTATTTATCGCTCGGAGAACTCCGCCTCGGAAGATATTAGCCGAATTATATGTTTTATAAGAAAAGAAAACCGAGGGCTCCAACTGAGAATCATATAGGAAAACACATAACACTATGGCAATAACGTAAAATTGCCTCATAAGAAAGCCAAGAATCGTTACATCTCCCTCACCTCAATTTTAACCTCTCATATGTTTTCTTTGATAAAATAAGTCTTCAGTTACGTTTGAAATCACTTCCCTTTATTTGTGAATTTAAGGTTTGCCTTTAATTCGTTCTTTCTCTAATAAAATTTTGCACCTTGATCTAGCCTGATTGTTGCCGCTATATTCGGATTATTTCGAGCAAGAAAATCCATGTCATCCATAAAACAACTTTATGACATATTCGATGGTAAATAGGATAATATGTGTCATGCACGCAATAATTCTCTGGACCAAATGGCCATAGAATTTAAGACATGTGCGCTATACACCAACATGCTAATCCTTCCCTCTCATAAGTAATGAGCCCGAGGCGTCCATAAAATACTTAAGAGTCATTCGCCATATGTCGAAAGAGTATAGACCTTTCGAGGATATTTACTTGATCGCTTCCATACGGATCTCGGTTAGACATCTCTTATCGTAGGAGATCGTAACATAAGTTTCATTGCCATACATAAGGGAATGACCTTTGACTGTTGCAACTGCGTTTAAGGGAGCGATCTTAATACATCCAGGCCAGCTTCTTGGTTCTTTCAACCATAACAAAAAATACGAGACAGTCATGAGACAATTACTGCATACACCATTTATACGAAATAAAAATACAGACTCATCCACTTAACATAGATTCATCATGTTCATCGTTGACATAACCAAGCGCCCAACAATAACTTGATTCTATCACTTTGACTTATCTACTTGACATCCGGAGAACGGGCGAAGGACACAACGTTGTTCGAGACAAAGATACCTCTTCATGTGAGGTAGTTTTCACAACTTATCAAATAACTATTTTGTGCTATGGACGAGACAAACGTCTTTCTCTACATCTGTCCGAAACAAATCCATTTCATATTCCGCTTTACAATTTTTCTCAAGAATTTTTCTGTATAGATTTGCTCATTCACCACTAAACAAAATATCGTGTCATAAGCTATAAAAGCTACCAAAAATGAGACCTCTTAATCATCAAATGGGCAAATATCAGTGTCATTAAATGTCCTTATACGACAAACGTTTTTTCCAGAATATTCTTTGTTGTGGGATACTTCTTCTGTAACGACCCTAATTTGGGCCTAGCTGTTTTGTTAAAACGTGATAATTAAAACGGAAACATTCGAATGCAAACATAAAACATAGTTCAAAAACATCAAAGTTCGACAGCATAATTTAGAGTATTCTCCAAAGGACCGGACTCTATCACCGGACAACCGACGACCTTCTTCCCATGCCCCTCTCATACCTCGTCTGCGTCACCTACAAAATCTGTAAAGCGGTCACAATCTATTAAAGGAAACTTCACACATGTTACACATTATCTTTACATTTCTTAATTACACCGTATACACACACATGAATCATTCATTTTAACTGTTTTCTTATTTCCCTCTTCTTTTACCCTTATCATTCCCATCATACTTTAACTTTAACTTTAACTTTACTGTTGCCGAGAGTGACATGCTCGGTGCATGTCCCGCCCAAGCCAACCATTAACTGTTTGATGGCTCGACGGGCCATATGCTTCCCTTCCTCGGGTGAGTACTTAGGCGCTACCCCTTTTTCCACCCGGATCCGTTCTGCCCTTTTCGTACGTATCTTTTCCTCTTTGGAACTTATCGTTCCCTTAATCAGGCATGTCCTTCCTTTGGCGAATCGTGTACTAGGCACGATGCCGGGTTCGGTCGGACGGTCCATCCTCCCTCACCCCGAGTCTTATTAACATTTATCTCGTTCATTTGTGTCTTTTCCTTTCTTCCTTATTAACCCAAATCATATTCCCTAAGTCTGAACCTTCCCTTAATATATTGTGTTCACTCCACTTACCGTTTGTTTTCGCTTTCTATAGTCTTTCCGCGCTTCCTGCATTTTGTAACAGGTTTTAGTTACTCGAATTCCGACGTTATTATCATATTGTTAACTACGTGATTACCGTAGACCCTACGTGTTCTTTTCCTCCCACGATCCGACGTCGAGACGCGACGAAAACACTTAAACTTAGTATTTCGGCGATAATTTACTTCTTTCCTCGAAATTCGCGACAATTCTATGCTGGAAATCCGAATCCGCGACAATTTGACTTTAGAACCAAAATCTGCAATAATATTACACTTCAAGGATTTTTCGCGACAATTTGCTCTTGTTCCTTTTCCGCGACAATTTCTCTTCACCGAAAATCCACGATAATTCCCTTCATCATCCAAATCCGCGACAATAATGCTTCTTCGAAAAATCCGCGACAATAATCACTTCAGCAAAACCGCGAAAATACTTGCCTACACGAAATCCGCGATAATATTGGCTTATGGAGAAATTCACGATAATTTTCCTTCTTCGCGGCAATTTTCGGATTTTCGTGTCTTAATGATGATTAACCCGTTTTTGGGCCTCCCCACCCCTATTTATAGACATCCTAACTTTTCTAATTCACACTTTAGCCCCTCCTTCCTTTGATTTTGACCCCTCCTCTATCTTTTACTTTACTTTTCCATTTTTTCGTTTCCTTTTACGTTCTTTCGTTCCCGTATCCCTCGTTATCCCTTGTTTAGACTTTATCGCTACATTCCCTACTAGTTGTTCCATCATACCTTTTTCCTGGCTATTACATCCTTCCCCACTCATTTTGAGTTTCGTCCCGAAACTCGTGCGTNGCTTATGGAGAAATCCGCGATAATTTTCCTTCTTCGCGGCAATTTTCGGATTTTCGTGTCTTAATGATGATTAACTCGTTTTTGGGCCTCCCCACCCCTATTTATAGACATTCTAACTTTTCTAATTCACACTTTAACCCCTCCTTCCTTTGATTTTGACCCCTTCTCTATCTTTTACTTTACTTTTCCATTTTTCGTTTCCTTTTACGTTCTTTCGTTCCCGTATCACTCGTTATCCCTTGTTTAGACTTTATCGCTACATTCCCTACTATTTGTTCCATCATACCTTTTTCCTGGCTATTACAAAGACAGAATTGGAAAAACAAGTGAATTCCTCCGTTAAAATTCTCAGAACTGATAACGGTGCAGAATACCGATCCTAAGCTTTTGACAATTTTCTGCAGAAACATGGAATAGTACACCAATTCACGGTTCCTTATAGCCCTGAACAAAACGGAACAACGGAAAGGAAGAACAGGACTCTGATGAATATGACCCGCTGCCTTCTACTCGAAAAAGGACTTCCCAAAATTGTCTGGGTTGAAGCTGTGAATGCCTCAATGTACATTCAGAATTGAATTCCCACGAAATCCTTATTGGATAAGACCCCATATGAAGCACTCATGGACCACAAGCCATCGCTTAAAAATTTCAGAACCTTCGGCATCATCTGTTACACCTGAATTCCTGCCGAAAAGAAGGATAAACTTGCAGATAAAGCCAACATAAGAATTTTCGTTGGATATGGACTTACATGCAAAGGTTTCAAGGTTCTTAATCCAACTTCACTGAAAATATACGTAAGTAGGAGTATTAGCATTGATGAAGGAAAGAGATGGGACTAGACACAGAGTTGCAGCATCAATGACTCCATAATTTCCTCACAAGATGATCAATTTAGCCTGATTGAGACCATGCAAACTAGTGATGACAGTGGGATCATCAATGATTTACATCAAGAAGAAGATGGGAATGAATCAGCTCCGAGGAGGGTAAGAACTTTGCAAGATATTTACATCAAGTGCCTCTCTGCAACTGTGACACCCTCCTCCGCTGCTGAAGCTATGCAATATGCAGATTGGATCTCAACCATGAAGGACGAACTCGAAATGATACTGAAGAATAATACGTGGGAACTCTCAGACAGACCTCAAAATCAGGAGGTCATCGGCACGAGATGGATTTTTAAAACAAAGTTAAACACTGATGGCAGTATTAATAAACTGAAAGCTAGGCTTGTAGTGAAGGGGTATTCACAGATCCAAGGCATCGACTTCTCTGAAACTTTCGCTCCAGTTGCAAGATTGGACACGATTAAACTTCTAATCACACTTGCTGCTCAAAATGGATGAGAAATGTACCAAATGGATGTCAAATCGGCTTTCTTGAATGGGGATCTTGAGGAAATTATTTATGTTGAACAACCTGACGGCTTTCTTGTTAAAAATCATGAACATCAGGTCTTGCGGCTCAAGAAGGCTATGTATGGCTTGAAACAGGCTCCTCGAGTATGGTTTTCTAAATTGGACAAACACTTGATGGATCTGAATTTTCGCAAAAGCCCTGATGAGGCAACAATGTATTTCAAAATGCACAATGGCTCCACTACCATAATTACAGTCTATGTAGATGACTTATTAATCCTCGGGAATGACTATACCGAAGTGGAACGGATCAAACAAGGTATGCAATCTACTTTTGAAATGAATGATTTGGGTATTACTTCCTACTTTCTTGGCTTTGAGTTGTATCAGTCTTCTATGGGTATTTTCATGAGCCAACGTAAATATGCCTATGATTTATTAATTAAATTCAACGTGAGAGAGGATGCATATGTGCCCATAACTGCTGGAATTCACTTTGAAGCCAAGGATGGAAGTCCTCCTGCAGACGCCAAGCTCTATCGATGCATTATTGGATCTCTTATGTTTCTAGTTACTACCAGACCCGACATTGCGTTATCTGTAAGCATATTATCTAAATACATGCAGGATCCATCTATTATCCACTACAAGGCAGCAAGAAAAGTGTTGAGCTATATCAAAACCACTGTAAATCTGGGTCTCATATTCCGCAGAGGAGCAGAGATTGAATTATTTGGTTTCACTGACTCTGATTTCGCAAGTTGCGGAGATGACTCCAAGAGTACTTCTGGATATTGCTTTTCTTTAGGATTCAGCATGTTCTGCTGGAAAGCCAAGAAACAGGACTGCGTAGCTCAATCTTCGACCGAAGCCGAATATATAGCTGCAGCAGCAGCCACTAATCAAGCTATATGGATAAGGGAACTTCTATCTGCTATTGGATTTCCTCATGTCAAAGGCACTGTTATCATGTGTGATAATAAATCCACCGTAGCAATGATAAAAAATCCGGTATTCCATGGGCGATCAAAACATATCAAAGTAAAATATCATGTTGTTAGATAAGCGAAAAAGGAGGGTGTTGTATCGTTTGTTCATTGTCCAGGCTTGGATCAATTGGTTGATATTTTCACCAAAAGCCTTCCTCGCCCACGTTTCGAAGAGCTCAGGATCAAGATAGGTGTGTGTGAAGGGCTTCCCATCACGGGGGAGTGATGAAAACTAATATGATCACAGCTCTGGAAGATCATCTGCCAAAATCCCTGAAGTTTAGCCCTCTTTCATGTTTTAGTTAAGTAATTGAGAACTGTGTCATTGGCTCCAGAAGTCAAGTTACTGCTTTTAGTATGTATGAGTTCTTTAGAACTCTGTTATTCTTCAGACTAACATTTACTGTTTTTTCGTTTCAATTCTTTAGCCTTGTTCATTGAATGCAAACTTCAAACAAGTCATAACACAATACAATACATATTGATTGTTTACATCTACAACAATCACTCAAACTTGAAGTTGAAGGGTGATTAGCTTCTCCATCTTCAACGAACTGTCCTCCCCTGGCCTAGCAACTCCAACAAGTGTCAATAATAGTTTAGTGGAGTCATGAGTTTATATTTCAAAATTTATAAATAAGTGTNTTCCCCTCATCGAGACCGATTGGTCATGATCACGCAGACTGCGCTTCGGGCCATCAACATTTCTCAACATGTGACGACAACCTCCGACAACCCTGTCATTGGCGTGCCTCACGGAATCGTAAGAACCTTCTTCAGGTAGGGAGACAATCGGTTAGCAGCGCCGAAAGGCCTGACGCCGCGCAGCCATATAGGGTCACGCCTAGCGGCGTTCCCGCCGGACATAGGCTGACCTAGCCACATGAAATAATCACAAAACGACATCCTAGTGTTCACACAGCTAGGGGACATATAAAAAGAACACTTCAGAAACGGAGAAAAAAAACTCCCTCTCGGCTCTTGCTATATCTTCTTGAGATGTTCCTATTCCTTGCTATCTGAATGAACCATCTCATGCTTGTAATGAACGTTCTAATTAGTGAATCGACTAAGGGCATTTCTAACTCTTAGTCAAGTAGTTTTTTCTCATTTTCAATGGGTTTTCCACTCTAAATTTGCCGTGTTCTCCAAATTGAACAAATTAAAACCGAGTTCTTTTTGCAATGAATCGGACGATTGTTGGTACCCGGTTTTCAAACCACAACAATATATTTTTTTATAAAATAATTAAAATTAAAAACTATTTAAAATAATAATATACGACCTTGCCACGCCAGAGGCCAAACAACGGTTTGACCGCCACTCTGGCAGTAGAATGTGGGCCCGAACTCATATTTCCATAAGGTCTTGAGCCCATAAGAGAAAGGTCTTAGTATTATGAGCTTTAATAGGTAGTGGGTATAAATTCTTTGGTGTTTTTGTAAATCATGGAGTATTATATCATATTTTTACTCACTCCTCTATTCTCACTCTTCTGCTATTTCTTTACCAAATTTCTTCTTCCTCCCCAAATCAACCTTGCTATCTTGAGTTGGTGGTATTCTTGATGCAACATGTATTTATTGTTCGCATCACATTATCATTCGTTTCTTCTGAAACTCATATAGTATAAATAGACAGTTTGAAGCTTACATTTAGAGAACAAAACTTTGATGTATTGTTGCCTTATTTCAAATCCATGTTTGAGTTTTGACGATCAAGATTCACCAGAAGTCACCACAAGAACAAGTTCCATCCTTAAAATGATGAAATCTTTTGACATCTCTAACCACAATTTGTCGACCAGTAATGCTGCTTATTAGCTTAAGAACAGTATGGCAATCACTACAAACACGAAGATTCTTAAATACCCTTATTGTAGTTTCACCACAAGACTTTATCAAACCGTACGCAACAGCTTGTCTTTCACTGTGCCAAAACAACTGCCTTTCTTTCTCTTGTTCCTCCATATCATGCAACACTACCGAAGTATCCGGTACGTAACCTCTTCGTCTCATCTCCATATCCATCTCTTTAAGCACCATTAATATCTCTTCTTTCATATAATGTGTCGTATTATCTCCAGCGTAGAAAATCCCATCTTCTTTTCCCAAATCGACATGGCTAAATCCAGGTTTCTTCTTCACATCCATATTTACCATTAGTTTTCTCACAATAGATACATTTTCCCATGTACCAGCCTGAGCATATATATTAGACATAAGAATCAATGTTGACATCTCTTTAGGTTCACATTTCAGCAAAATATCAGCTATCTTAACCCCCAACTCTTTTCTACTTCCTTGAACACAAGCACTTAACAATGCACCCCAAACCGCTTCATCCGGCTTGAAAGGCATAGAGTTTATTACCTCGATTGCTTCTTTGATACGATGAGATCTCCCGTACATATCTACTAAACATGTGTAATGCTGAAGTGAAGGTCTTATTCCATAATCCACAATAATAGATCGGAAAATAAACTCCCCTTTTTCGACTAATCCAGCATGACTACATCCATAGATAACACCAGTAAAAGTCACTTCATTTGGTCTAAAACCAGCAAGAATCATTTCATCATAAAACCGTAAAGCTTTATCAGCAAGACCATGATGTGCCATCCCAACTATAATAGATGTCCAAGAAACAATATCCCTATTCGTTGTGCAATGAAATATCGTCTCTGCGGATGATATATCGCTGCACTTTGAATACATGTCAATCAACGAATTACTTATAAAGCAGTTTGATTCATATCCAAAACATATAACTAATCCATGAAATTGCTTTCCTAGATGCAGCAAAGCTATATCAGCAGAAGAAGAAAGTAAACTTGAAAGAAGAAACTTTCCCTCAATAGCAATATCTGATCCTCGCAACTCGTTAAAGAGCTTGACTGAATCACTACAATGCCCACCTTGAACAAATCCAGATATCAAAGCTGATGAAGTGTACACATTTTTTATAGGCATTTTGTTAAAGATATCTAAAGCTTCAACTTTTCTTCCCATTCTTGCGTAACCATACAATAAACTAGTCCAAGAAACAACATTCTTACATGCAATGGAGTCAAATACTTGAGAAGCAACATCAGGCAATCCACATTTAGCATAAAGATCAACGATCGAAGACTTAACAACATCGTCATCGGAAAAATAAGATACAAGAAAATATGCATGAACTTGTTGGCCTACCCTTAAAGCAGCCAAGTTAGAGCAAGCTTTAACCAAACTGGCTAAAACAAAGTTGTCAGCCTGTAGACCATCGCAATCCATCATATTTGCAAACATGAAGATTGGGTATTTTGATAAGTTTGCTGCATTGTATGCAGTGAAAATTGATGCCCAGGAAGAAACGTCTCTTTTCGGCATTTCGTCGAACAGCTTGACTGCGTCTTTCAGAAATCCGCATTTACCGTACATGTCGAGAATCGCATTGGAGAAAACAGGTACATGATGATCTATGCCTGATTTGATCCAGTGACCGTGAAGCTTCTTCCCTTCAAATGGAAGATGAAAATCTCTGCATTGCTTTATCCCATGTAATAATAACCGTGAACTATTCATACACAACAACGGCAATTGAAAAACTGAATTAACGCACGGCTTTTAAAAATATAGGGAACTATTGGAGTGAAATGAGACATCAACACAACAATGGAGTAATGGAATCTTAGTTGATTTAGTGGAGAGTAATGAAGTCATGGGTAGTTTGAGTTATGGGGGTAATGGGTAAGTTAGTGTTGATGAAAACTAATATGATCAAGTAAATTGAGAACTCTGTTTAGCCGCTTTCATGTTTTAGTTAAGTAATTGAGAATTGTGTTGATGATTCCAAAAGTCAAGTTATTGTTTTTAGTATGTATGAGTTCTTTAGAACTCTGTTATTCTTCAGACTAACATTTACTGTTTTTTCGTTTCAATTCTTTAGCCGTATTCATTGAATGCAAACTTCAAACAAGTCATAACACAATACAATACATATTGATTGTTTACATCTACAACAATCACTCAAACTTGAAGTTGAAGGGTGATTAGCTTCTCCATCTTCAACTAACTGTCCTCCCCTGGCCTAGCAACTCCAACAAGTGTCAATAATAGTTTAGTGGAGTCATGAGTTTATATTTCAAAATTTATAAATAAGTGTCTTGTCAAGTGATTTGTAGTAGATTTATATTTCTCCTTTCATTTTGTATTGTATCAAGAACATTTTGTTTATTGATAAAATATCATTGCGTTTCATTTTAAATATTATATCGAATTATACAACAAGAATATGATATGTTTGGTCCTCAAAACTAAATCTCAATTTACCTTAAACAAGTAAGATGTGTAGAACAATTAGTTCATAAGGACTTGTATAGCCTTTTATCAACGGATGTTGCTTCCAACACTCAAACCAAATTCTTCTAAGAAAGTTGAGTGCTTAACTCTATTCTCCATAGTTTACACATGATATCAAATCTAGTTTACAAAATTTAAGATAATTAGTCATTATCTAAGTTTAACACCATTAGATTATAATTATATATTTTTTCCCAAAAATTCATTATTTTAACAAATTCAACCCTCAAATTTATGTGCAACTTTGAGTAAACAATTCACCAAATTTTAATTTCAAATACGAAAAATTTACTTCCTATCAAACTTTAATTTGGTTCACCTAGGCATATTTTCATAAATATCAAATTGGGGATGATTCGGCACTTTCTCGAAAAATTTCTTAATTGCTATGACCCGTGATTATTTTTTTACTTTGTGTGTTTCAGAACGACTCAATATGCTTCTTGCTAAGTTGAACACATTGTTTCACATCGAGGGTCATCGGTATAAAATAATATATTGTGTCCAACCATAAAGTAATAAATAAATATTTTTAATTAATTAAATAAATTGGTATAGACTCACACCGGAACAATATTCATGATCGGTATAAAACATTGGTTCTAGATTGATATTTATAAGGGAATTTCTGTAATTATCATGTGCGGATGACCCAACACTCCTCCCTAACATTTTCTTAATTTTGATCACGTGAGATTATTTGTTTACATGATGCGGCCCCTAATATGATCAGCACAATGGTTTCTTTAGAGCGGCACCAAAATAAAATAATCTAATGGGCTAGATCTTAAAATAAATATATTTTATAATTATTTTCTTATGAAAAATGGTACCGGCCGGAATCGGAGTATTATTTCTAGTCGGTATGAAAACAAAGATTCAAGATATATATTGCATAGGAGTATTTTTTCGTAACTATAAAATGCTCGTGATTGCCGACACACTTCCTAGGGGTGGGCATGAGTCCGGCCCAACAGATAACGGGTTACTAAACTATTCTAATCTGTCAATAGGATAGAGTACGGTCCAATCCGTAAACAGATTGATGCACCTATAACATTTAAGGGTGAGCATGGGATGACCCAATCAGTACTATTGGATTGACCCATGGACTAACCCATTAAGATTATAATTACATATTGGCCCAACATAATCAACCCATTGACCCATGTGGACTGGCCCGTACAAGTAAATGGGTTACAATGGACCAAGTGATTTATTTAGGGTTTACTTAACCCATTATATATATAATTAGTTTTAATTCATTTTTATGTTAGAAATTTTGAAATTTGGCAGCCACAATCTTTGAAGAAGTAGAATAATTATTTTTTGCTATCCATATTCGGGTTCTTATCTTCAAGCAAATCGTGTGATATTCGGTACTATTAATCTTAATTCAACAATTTCTTTGTTTCGTTTCGAATTTCCTACATGAAATTAAGAGTTATTGTGCATTTTTTATATGTTTCGTGGTATGTTATCTTTTTATAGAGTTTTCATGGTTTATAAATGTGAAAGGAAAAATATTTTTTTTTCGAAAATACTTAGTTAATTTTCTATTTTTGTTTTATTTTAATGATTTTTTTATTAGAAAATCGATAAAAGTAACTCTTTGTTCGAAAATATAAATCCTTATATGAATGCAAAATTTTTGAAGAAGAATGAATTATATTAGATGATATTTATGAAACTATAGAATCAAATTCATATGTATCTTCAGATAAATTTTCAGCAATTTGAGATCATTTTAATTAAATAATCCAACACCAAATATTATTCGATGCATTCATTGTGGTGAAACATATAAGTTTCATAAAGATGAATGAAAATCATAGGATACGGGTAATATGAAAAGACATTATTGAAAAAAAACATAAAGATATGTTATCTCATTCTAAACAAACTCAACTTAATATAACTAAATGGTTATTTTCTGTAAATTTTGTTTTTAATTTAGAAAAAATTTAGTATGATTTTTTTCTTTGGTATATTTCAAGAGAATTCTCATTATATACGATTGAAGATGAATGATTTAATGAATTAATTTGCACTATACATCAACATCATATAAAAGATTTTCTCAAATTTTCAGCATGCTTTTGTTCTTAGTCCTTTATATAATGCTTGAACTAGAGTGCAAATTAATTCATTAAATCTTTATCTTCAACAAGAACCCTTTTGAAATAAGCAAAAGAACAAAAGTATGCTGATTTTTTTCTAAATTAAAACAAATTTTTCAGAAAGTAATATTACATTTATATTAAGTTGAGTTAGTCTGAATTAGATAACATACCTTTATGTTTTTTTTCTATATGTCTTTCATATTATTTGTATCTCACAATTTTCTTTTATCTTTATGAAACTTATATGTTTCTCCACAATGAATGTATCGAATTGTATTTGGTGTAGTGTTATTTAATTCAAAATGATATCACATTGTTGAACTTTTATTTGAAGATATACATGAATTTGATCCTATATTTTAATAAATATCATCTAAATTAATTGGTTATTCAAAAATTTCAGCATTAATATATGGACTTATATTTCTAAGAGTTACTTTTATTCATTTTCTAATAAAAAATTAATTAAAATGAAACACAAAATGAAAAATAAGTCAATATTTTCGAAAAAAATGTTTGCTTTCTCTTATATTTATAAACCATGATGAAAACTCTATAAACTTTATAACATACCACGAAACATATCAAAAATGCACAAAAACTCTTCATTTCAAGTAAGAAATTCGAAATGAAACAAAGAAATTGTTGAATTAAGATTAATAGTATCGAATATCACCTAATTTGTATGAAGATAAGAACCTAAATATGGCTAGCAAAAAGAATTATTCAACTTCTTCAAAGCTCGAACTTGTGTCCTCTACTGTACAGCTGTCAAATTACAAAAATTTGTAAATTAAAAATGAATTAAAAACTAATTATATATATAACGCACTATTAACTATAAATAAATCACTTGGCCCATAGTAATCCGTTTACCCGTATGAGTCGGCCACACGTGTCCTCGGGTTGATTATGTTGGCCCAACTTATAATTGCAAACTCAACGGGTTGGCCCACCGGTCAACCCAATAGTATGGATTGGATCAGTCCATATTCACCTCTAATTCTTCCCAAACATTTTTTAGAGTTTAGTTATTATGATGAAATTATGATTTTTTAACGATGATTAATAAAATAACAATTTGAGAATGAGCATATAACCTTACTTTTAATTTGAGAACTAAAGGAACCTAACATAAAGATCAAATTTGAGATAAACAATAAATTGAACTATCGAAATACCTAATTTATAATTGTTAGATGAATTATGTAAATTTCAAATGTAAAAATCTTGGTTGAAAAATAAAAACGCACCCTTTTAAAAATTAAAATAAGAATAAAATTATAAAATAATATATTAAATTCTGAATCCCATGATCAAATCCTCATTTCTTCATTATTCCTATTATATTTTCCTATACAAAAAGTATTGGCCTACTGTTTGCCCTTTTGAACCTCTTGCTGCACCCGAATCCGAACAAACCACTAGATATCAGGATTGCATCACACATTGGGGGCTTGTGCATTGTCCAAAGGCATGTATTGTGCCATGATTGCCCGTATATCTCTGTACAATGATCAAAAAGTTTTGTAAGTAAACGAATTAATTACGGAAGCTTTTCGTTGTGGATTCGGACATGGACCCGGATTCTGTATGTGTAAACTGCATATCCTGCTACACCAACAATACTCATGCCTAATAGAACCACCCAAAGCATTCCCCATCCAGACTCTGCATTGCCTTCTTTGCCTAGTTCCATCAAATTAACAAAATGGCTTGGTTACGAAAGCTTAAAAACTTCGTAAAGCAAATGTATCGAAACTCCGAATATAGAGATACTTACTGATGCAAGTGTCATGCTCATGGATATAGAGTAAGTTGTTTCCACAGCTGCATTCGTAGCTTCCCCAAGTGTTTTTGCATTTGCAATCTCGACATTGGCATGCCACCTTCTCTTTGCATTCGTCGATGTCTAGTATATACGGTTCCAAAATGACTTAAGTTAAGAAAACTGAATAAATGACATATCGAAAAAACGGATTTATATCCCACCTTGACACTCGGTTATGCCATCGCCTCGGAATCCCGGTGGACACTTGCAGCCTCTTACAATCCCTTCCTGAAAATACAATTCCAAATGTCTTAAGAGGTACAAAAAAGAAAAGCTATCGACTTACATTGCATGCCGAATACGATATGTCTCCTTCGCTTGCTCTCCAACACCCTCCATTATTTATCTGGCATCTTAAGGCCCCGGATGCTACCAAACACAAAGCACGACGGTAAGGATTCATTTCGACTTTGTTTGGTTCAAAAAATTATACATATTATTACCGTCGCAATGAGTATAACCATCTCCGGAGAACCGAACTCCCTGCACCGTGGGGCATTGACAAACTCTCCCTCGAAACATATCCTGTTACAAGTTTTCCGTTTCATTCAGTTTGAAAACCATAAGTTCTAAGTTTTATGTTATCATGATCATTTTTATACCCGGCATGCGGTGATGTTCGAGATCTTATCTTCCCAACATCCTCCATTGTTATCCAGGCACTCATTTGTTTCCATATCTATCTCCAACACATAAAGAACCATCTTTTAGGTTGTTAATGGTGTCGAAACTATGGATTATTCTAACAAAAAATATCAACAACTTGCCTGAAGTTAAACAAACGGAAGGCTCGGTTGTCTCCTCGAAGCCAGCACAGATCACCTTGAGAACTGCTCCTTTGTCAAGCTTGCCTAAAGGGAATGAATACAAAATGTACTTGGAACAACTAAAATTCTTATTATCGAAAAGCATGTGTTAAAATAATTCAGCTTCGGAAGCATAAAACGTCTTAAATGTTTAACTTGTACCTCTATATTGTCGATTATTGATCACAAGAGTAGGTAAAATTGTGACGTCTCCTCTTGCACCTTTGACAATCTGTGATTAGTTGGATGGACCTCCAATGAACAAAAAGTTTTAGAGATAAACTGAAAAAATCGGTCACCTTTTATACTTATTAGACAAAAGAAAACCTGAGCTTCTTGTTCTGTTCTCAGAACTGGATTATCAACATCTGCCTCCGTATCTCCGATGCATTCGTCTATCTTGGATACGTCAAATCCTGGGCACATCAAAGATCATGCTAATCAACACTGAAACCGGAAAGGTTTCAGTTAAGGAGGAGCTCAACTTAACAAGAGACTTGATCACTTCATTGGCACATTTTCTAGTATACTTTCTTGCTCTCATCGGGCATCGGATCGAAAAATCAGTGACAAAATCCCACCACATCCATGGCTTTCCTTTATTCTTTGCAACTCTGTAGAAACAAGCTTGAATCAAGTTTTGAGTAACAACATCTTTTCCATCATATCCTTTGCTGAAATCTTGTTCTGGATCAGGGGAGCAGTATCTTCCGTTGTTTATGCATTGCGACTTGCACTGTTGGCTCATTATAAAAACCTCGGGACAATACCAAGTAATGTAATGCGGAGTAAACTGAGTGTATCCTCTCTGCTCAAGAATCTGAGCAGCCCCTTTGAAATTGGTGACAAAATTCATCTGAACCTCACATTTCTTACCACATTCATCGTTGCTATTCGTCCAAAGCTCGTACTCAACATGATCATCAGGATGTGGAAGAGCTTCCCTCCAATCAAGACTTACACTCACCATCTCCCCTATGGAGAGTTGCTTCTTCATTTTGTCCCCGAGATCTTTCGAAATGAGTGCAGATGGGATACTTATGTTCTGTAAATAGTTTGGTTGTGCATCAGCTTCTTCAGGCGTATCCATCGTAATCAAAGGCTCAACCTTGTCGTCAGCTACGAGAATAGCAGCCACTCCTGCCCTCTGAGCATTCCATGCCTTGAGAGTGAAATAGCATTCTGTCATGTAGATAATCAAACGCAACTACAGTCACTCGCAAAGATCGAACAATCTCAAGATGTCAAACATTACATGATAAATAATTTGTATAAAAATAATTTTTTTTACCAGTCTAGCAATGGAAAAAGGCTACATCAAATCTGATAGAAATCTACCTCCTCTATCAGCAAGAAGGAAAACAGGGATGCCGCCAGGGCTGAGCGCATTTCGCAACGTAACATATGAATCAGGATAAACATGACACGCTTTACGATTAGATTTTGGGTAGAAAACTGAACCCACCATGGTGCCTCCATACTGAGGAACCCCAAAATTCCCAATTGCACACTCGTACAACCCTTTGAGGGAATCGGGAGTCGTAACCTTCAAATTGTTCGTCTCAACCACAAATCTTCCAATACAACAACTGGAACAGAAAGCCAAAGCGATCAGATAGAAACCCAACAAGTTATTCATCATTTTGTAATCAAGGAAATCGAAATCCCACCTGATGAGTCCGTCTATTTAAGTGGATGAAGTTCGCAGACGTAGGAAAATTGTTTGTTTGACAAAATCAAATCAAGGGAAAGGCATTGCATTTGCTGCTTGACACGTAGAAAAACAGCGATCAGATTATACCTTCTGTAATTACAAATTCCGGAGAAAAAAAACCAACATGCCCGACAAAACGGAGAGCATCACCGTATCAGAAGCAGTATTTTCGCAGGAAATTTTGCAGAGTGACGTGGTAAAAATTAGTAAAATAACAGTTTTTTTTTATATATATAATTTTTAACATTGATCAAATTTTTATCACCATGAATATGATAATGTGACTTATGTTTATTTAAAAACATTAGACCGGTTTATAAAGTTATAGAAATCGACCTAATGTTTTTCCAAAAATTATTTTAAAAATAAAACAAAAAATATATATTTGTTGTGTTAAAAAAGACATAATAACAATTAACCTGTTCACAATAAAATGAATTTGGTTTTAATTTATTTAGATTGGGTAAATGATTATAAAATGAGGAATAAACAAATAACACAACGATTTAACGTGGAAAACCCCTGGAGAATGGGGAAAAAACCATTGGACTAAGAGCTTGAAATGCTCTTTGCCAATATATTGATAAAACAGTTCCAGATTACAAACAATAGAGACTTATGAAAATGATTAAGGCAAATAAGAAAGCGCAATGAGTGGAATCAGCAGAGTAACAGTCTATTTCGTGCATCCAAAAGGTCCTCTGGAGCTAACCTTTAAGCCATGTATTTATAGAGAGAATCGTGCGTGGAAAACGCTCCGTAACCGACTCTGATAAAGTCGTTTTTCCTTGACAGAAAACGTAGATAAACCGGAAGTGCAGAAAACATGAGCAGACCCGAAGTGGGGATCAACAGGACGTATCAGATGCTGCTCAACCTCTTCCGTCCCTTCAGGATCATCATCGACGGGACCCCGTCCACCGGGCTCTACAACTGCGGGCACATTGACCCTTCGTTGCACGGGGAACCCTCTAGTGGTGAAGGGCCCGCTTTACAGACAATGGGAGTGGTGGAAGAGGTGATAACGACCAAATTCCGTTCTATGAAGTTAATCAGCTTTTACGAGATCGAGAATTGCTCCCCTATGAGTCTTAATGTGATAAACTTGTTGCTTCAGGGAGCCATTCGGGTGGAAGAGGTCCTCTCGAGCCCGAACCTAGGAGAAAACGTCTACCTGCACCAGTTCCCTTAGGTAAAGGGAAAAGAGTGGTTGAAGCTAGACCTCCACAGCAGCTGAAGAGGCTGAAGAAGATCGGGAGAGTACCGATCCTTGTCCCGAACAAGGGGATTGTGATAAAGGACCTTGTCTCGAACCCCAAGACAAACACTCATCTGGAGTTTGCCATGGATTTGATGGACATGGTCAAGAAAAGCAAGAAGATGGCGTCCTCGAGGGACACCTTTTTGGAGGATTTCCATCTTTACGGAAAGAAGAATCCCGACAATGTTCAGCCAGACATGTCGGGGGAGGAAATGGTCGGGGCATTCCTCAATATCGCAATAATGGAAAGTTTTACCTTTTGAAGTACTTAAGTGTTCCAGTTTGCATGTTCGCCTTTATACAGATGTTTTGAAAAGGGTTTACTGTTGCGGTCACCATTCATAAGGCCCGAAGTGACCCGTCTGTCCCCCAAGCATTCCAATATCAACTTGCCTTAGCCAAAAGACAAGTTGAAATAAAATTAGGAGAACTAGTGTCGGTCCATGAGGAGAGGGACAGACTTAACATCGAGTTGTTAGGAGCAGAGATTTAAATCTCCCTTCTATCAACTCAGGTTTCTGAGCTGAATGGGAAATACAAAACAACTCATATAGAAATAGACTCTGCGAAGTCCCGGATCGTGGAGTTGGACGCGAAGACACGGAAATGGCTGAGGAGATGAGCCAAGTCCAAGTTCGGGCCCAAGAGAAGATAAATAAGTTAAATGAACTTCTCCTTTAGGCTCAAGAAGAAAAGACTATCTTGGAGGAGGGTCTCACTCAAGCCCACGCGGCGGCGGAAGGATCAGTCCGGGAAACTCTCTTGGGTTTTGCCCGATCCTATTGTTATTTGCATTGGCAGATAACATCCACGAGGCTTATATTTCCAAGTACCTAGACAACATGCGGGGCTAGGATATTAAGCAGTTCGGACTCTCACACGATGATGAAAGATGGGAGTAAATCGACCCTTTGGAGAAGGATAGATATTTCAAGGTGATTCCTATCTTGGAGAAACATGTCCTAGAAGATGATCGCTAATTTCATCTTTTTGAGGAGATGGAAAGATGAGTCAACCAAAAGGTGATTAATCAAGAAGAAGAGCGGAAGCAGTTCGCGGCCCAGACCGTGCGGAAGGAATAAGAGGAGAAGGAGAAAGAAGAGGAACATATAGATTAGGAAGGTCTTTACATCCTTATACCCCTGTTTCTTATTTCATTTTCCTTTATAAATGAAATGACTAGTTTCTATTCTTCACTTTGTCTTTTCAGAGTTAAAAGAAGTTTTGCCAAACTAAGCTCGGGTTTATTATATGTATTCAAGCTTATATGGTGTAAGCTGATCACTTCTTTTCAGAGTATATGTTCGGGGTAGACCAATAAACTTAAGCCATTCAGTCACCTTTTATAACTTATGTTCAAATTTGGCTAGATTCGGTAAGTTATGAATTCTCAGATACACTTAAGGATCACTCTTATTCCGTCCCTATGACCAAGATAATATTAAACGGCGCTGCCCCGGTTCTTTATGAGTCCCATGACGAGCTTCGGACGAGCTTCGGTTCTATACAAGTCCCGCGACAGGCTTCGATCAATCCCCGGTTCTATATAAGTCCCAAGACATAATTTAGTTGTGCTTTGATTGATAAATTATGTCCCCATTCTCCCTCCTCATGTCAGAATACAAAAGTATAAGGGCCATTTCCGAATGGGGAAGACCGTCGAAGGGGATGTTATGTTCGCAGTGAGTTTTGGGAGTTTTGCGATCCACCCGAAGCACTCTTTAAGCACAGGAGCATCAGACTGGTCAGAGCTGTGACTACAATTTAGAAGCCTTATAGATGAACCACTACAGTCGCCAGTCCACACTCGTCTAAAAATCCTATCTTCAAGATCGGTAATTCACCTAGCTAGAAATAGTTTATATTATACTTATTTGTATTCTTTTCATAATTGAGAAACACATTTTGGTTCGGAATTGTCATTAATAATAAAAGGTTTACAAGAAGTACCGCCACAAATTCATGGCATTCCAGGTTCGGAGGATCTCGTCGCTATCAAGAGTTTCTAACTTATAAGCCTCAGCTTCTAGTTTTTTGAAATTCGATAGGGCCCTTCCCAATTCATACCCAGCTTTCTGATGTTCATATGAACTCTTATACTTATAAGGACGAGGTCGCCTTCTGAGAATTCTCTGGGTATAACACGTTTATTGTGGGCCCGTTCCATGGTCGTTGATAAGAACACATGCATGTGTAGATATCGTTCCTTTTTTCTTCAATCATTTCCAAATCCAAAAACCTTCTTTCATAATTCATATGCTCATTATACATGGTTATCCGAGGGTATCGGAAAACCACTTCGACATGGCATACTGTGTAAGGTCCAGAATCACCACATATCTATAATAAGGTAAATATGATAGTTATTAATTTATGATTGGTGTTATTTTAGATTGATAAGTTACGATTGGTATTTTATTATGATTGAGTATTAATGACGGTAGGAATTACGTGACGATAGAGAAGTAGATAACGATTTAAATATTAAATAATGAGGATTATTGATCATCTTAGTTAAACACTTAATCATTTCTCCAAGAGTGTAAATATTAACAAAAGAAACAAGGCCATTGGCTTTCTTTTACAAAGGATAAACATGATATCTTTCAAATGGATAAACATAAACTTGGAATCTTTGAACTGATATTTCGACAAATCCAGAGGAGAATTATTATTCCTAGGGAGATTTTGAGCTTAGAAAATGTAAAATCAAAGGAGAAAACTTGAGGTTAGTCGCATGATTGAGATTTACAAGTTAAAATACAGTTTTCTGCGTTTTCTGTTTTGTTTCTGATGTTCTTGAATTGACTGTTACTTGTTGGCTACGAATTATGTGATGAAACTTGCATTCGTTTGTTCCTTGTTGAGTCTAGTTTCTGTATATGTTAAGTTTACAGTTATAGGAATAGGTTAAGAAGTTATGATTGCTCGGATGAAATTTTTTCCTCTTACGATGTTTTAGCTTGTTGAAATAGTTTTAAAATGAGTATTTTTACATTGAATTTGAAGTTTATTTGAGCCCTCAAATTGTGTTTGGTGTTTAGTGTCGCTGGCTGCACCTAAAATTCAGCAAGATATTTTTATGTGTAAATGTCATGTTTTGTGAAAATTCGAGGTCGGGTGGACGCACACTCCTGGCAACATGGTTGGACCATGGAATTAGCCACAAATCGAGCTAGCTTGAGGCAACACGAAAGTGGTCATAGCCAAACTTATGATTAAAGGGACCTCAAGCATGTTATGTTGACATATTCATGTATTGTGAAGAGGGGTGGCTCTTTCTGATCAATACTTGAGTATTGCTTCTTATGTTTTCTCTATCCTTGGTGATGCCTAAGCCAAGGGTTGGGACGGGTTACCGGGCTTGCTATGCTGGTAATGAAAGATAAAGAAAAGTGCAGTCTATACGTGTTTACATTTCTTATGTGATGCTGTGATTGTCTTGTTGATATATGCTTGTTGTTTCTGTATTTTATCTTTGGTACAGTCTCATGACCACTCATCTCTACCCAGGTAAAGACGACCAGGAGATTTAAATAGGTCGATCAGTTTGCACAAGACATGAAGAAGTAAAGGGTTGCAGGTAGTTTGTTTTGGTGTTTGTTATGTCGTAGTCTTCCGTTGTTATGTTATAAATAGTAAACTTTGATGTTTTGAAGTTTAGGAAGTGGTTTGAAGTTTTTAATGTCTATGTTTAAAGGTGCATGTACACATGGATGTTTTGGGTTATGTATATAGAAGTGTTTTAGGTTGTAAAATTTATTTTAGTATGGTTTATTTATAATGTTGCAAATGCATTAGGTTACATAATAAGAACATATATGGCCTTGTCATGTCTCGTCTTATATTATATTTATATAAGATGGGGCATGACATACTGGCTCCGAGCCATATACAAGAGAGAAAGGAGATTACACGGTCGTTGACTGGGGTGTAGTTCTATAAGCTCACAAAACTTCGTAAATATGATTGTGCCATTTTCCTCTAAAATCATATAATTTAGTTTTTAATCCCTTTATGAAAGCTTTGATGGATACTTCCGTGAGTTCATTAGTCTGGGGTAAGCGACTAAAGAGAAACGCTAATCAATGGCTAACCTGAGGCATAATTCCTGAACAATTCTTTCGCATAATTGTGTTCCGTTATCATATATTAGTGCCTGAGATACACCAAAGCGACTCAGAATATTCCTCCATAAGAAATTCCTTACGACCTTCTAAGAAATTTTAGGTACGGCCTCTACTTCGATCCACTTGGAATAATATTCAACCACCACAATGCAGAATTTGCATTGGCCTACAAACCTAGGAAACGATGCCAGAATGTCAATTCCCCATTTGTCAAATGGACAAGGAAGCGGAGTTACTAATAGGGGATCCCTGGTCGTTGCGGAACCGAAGAATGATATTGCGTGTGGAGCATTGCTTTGTATATTTCTTAGAATTCTCAAGCAACGTCGGCCAAAAATACCCGGCCATGATAATACGATAATATAGAGATTGAGCTACAGAATGCAGCCCGCATACTCCTTCATGAACATAAATCATGACAATTTTCGCTTCAGTAAGAGCCAGGTGTTTTAGTAGCGGGCTTTCGAAACTCTTCTTAAATAATTGGCCATCTTTCAATACATATCTCTTGGCTCGGAGTTCAATCTTCGTAGCTTCGGAAGTGTCCTCCTGGAGATGGCCATTCGTCAAATACTTGATCAAGGGATCCATCCATGTGGGTTCTCCCGGAACATCCTCGATATACAAGCTATGAAGTTCATAAGATAAAGCCTCAATTTCTTCAATCGTTTGCTCTGTCACTGGGATCTCATCCGAGGGATTATCCTGTATGTGAACTAATACCGTGCATGGACCTGAAAAGGGCATGCTTGCAGCCAATCTAGCTAATGCATCAACAGTCTTGTTTTGTTCCCACGGGACAGGATTCAAAAAAAATTCATTGAACTTTTTGGATATTTCAAAGATTTTGGTGTGATACAACTTCATCATAGGTTCATGAGTTTCAAAGATTCATGCAAACTGTTCCACAACTAGCTTGGAATGAGAGAACATTCGCACTTTACCAACCCCCATCTCTTGGGCTATATTCATGCCATATAATACCGCCTCATATTCCACGATGTTATTCGTACCGGGGAATAAGAATTTCACAGAAGAATTGATGATATCCCCCGGAGCAGTTGTGAAAGTAATACCTACTCCTTTGCCCCTGAAGGTTGATCCGTCAACATGCACTATCCATCGGTCATCTTACTGGTTGAGGCACATAGCGGGTCGGTTCATCTCAACCACGAAGTCTGTGAGGATTTGGTCCTTCATAGCTCTTCGGGGCATGAATTCTAGATACATGGCGCTCATTTTGATAGCCCATACAGATAACCTTCCTTTCATATCAGTCTGATTCTGAACTGCCTTAAGAGGTTGATCAGTGTACACATACACTTTCTGGCCTTCAAAATAATGTTTCAGCTTAGATATAGTCTTCTTTAATGCCAACATGAACTCTTACATATTAGTATACCGGGTTTCAGCCGATACTAGAGAATGACTCACATAATAAACGGGCATGTGAATATCATCCCTTATAGTTACCAGGGTAGCGCTCACAGCAGCCTCAGAAACGGCCAAATATAATCCCGAATGCTCGTCACAAGTTGGACTAACCATTACCGGGGGAGTGCTCAAATTCATCTTGAGCTCAACGAAAGCCCGATCACACTCTTCGGTCCATTCCATCGAACTTGCCTTTCTGAGTACCCTGAAGAAGGGCAGGGTCCATTTTGTGGACTTAGATATAAATATGCTTAAAGCAACAAACCGACCGCTCAATCTTTGAAATTTTTTTTTATTCCTCGAGGGGTTCATGTCAATGATGGCCCGAACTTTCTCAGTATTAACTTCTATGCCTTTTTCAGAAACATAGTATTCGAAGAATTTTCCAATTTGGATCACGAAGCAACATTTGTTCGAATTCAATTTTAGCATATACTTGCGGCAAACTTCGAAACAGCGAGAAAAGAACGAAATATGATCTTCTTCATTCATGGACTTTACAATCATGTCATCAATATACCATTCCATAATATGCCCTATTAAATCCCTAAATATTTTGTTTACCAGGCGCTGTTATGTTGCACCTGCGTTCTTCAAGCCGAAGAGCATCACACATAGCAATAAATGACATCTTCAGTCATGAAAGCAGATATGTTCTGATCATTTTCAGCCAAGAAGATTTGATGATACCCCGAATAAGCATCCATGGTGCTCATCATTGTACTCCCAGAAACAACATCCACCAAACGATCAATGTGAGGCAGCGGGAAAGGATTAGATTCACATTTCTTGTTGACATCGGTAAAATCGATACGCATTCTCCACTTCCCGTCTGCCTTAGAAACAACTATGGGGTTTGCAACCCATTCAGTATAGTGAACCTCAATGATAAATCCATCATGTATAAGTTTGTTCACTTCATTCCGGATCACCTCTAGCTTTTTGGGAGAGTAACGCCTCCTTTTCTATTGAACTGGCTTAGCTTCGGGTGCCGTATTTATCCGATGCTCACTGATTGATCGGTCAATTCACGGAACTGTTGAAGAATAATAAAATACTCTCTGTAATTAATGTGATATCAAAGGGTAATATTGTAAAGTGGTATAGTATAAATATAATGTAGGGTTATAAATATGCAGTCGGTGTTTCAATCAGAAAAGGATTTTTGCCTCCCCTGTTCTTATTTCTTGTTCATATTTACATTTTCTTCTTGGTGTCAGAAGTGGGATCTCATGTGAGTTTGTCATTAATTTGTTGAAGCTGATTGTCGTTTTTGATTTATTTCTATACTTGATATTTCCACCGCATCGTTTTCATTCATGTGTTTGTCTGTTGGCATCTGTGTTTGCCTTATTCTGAATCTGTTGCTATGGGAAATTTGTCTGCACCGAATATGTTGATTCAGGTCGTTCCAATCAAGTTAAACAGTGGAAATTATGCGATTTGGAGTAATCTGATGCAGAATTATATTCTGAGTCAACGTCGGTTTGGTTATGTTGATGAGTCTATGGTTGCTCCATCTCAGTATGATATGCAAAGCTCTACTGATACTGTTGGACAAATATTGAACTTTTGGTCCCAAATCCTAAATATGAAGATTGGGTTGCTTGAGACACTCAAGTTGTCACATGGATTAAATCGACATTAGCTAAGGAGATATTGAGTCAGGTGCTACACTTGAATTCATCCCATGAATTATGAGAATATTTACAAACATCATATATGATGCAAATTGAATCAAGGGTCCTTCAATTGAAACGCTCTCTGACCAACATTGAGCAAGGTGACAAGTCTATTTTGGCATTTCATAATGAGATTAAGGCTATTTGTGATCAGTTGGTGTTAATTGGAGAATATGTTTCGTCACGGGATCGAGTTATGTACTTTATTGATGGGATGTATGATACATATCAATCTCCTATTGATGATTTATTTTGCAGCAACCATTGCCTACTTTTGAGAATTTGTTGTTGATCTTTATGCAGTACGAGCATAGTCTTGAGCAACGCTCTTCAAAGACCATAAAATCATAGCTACTTGATCATCTTTATCTTTTGGAGCGTGTCATATAATTCACTCAAATGCCGGTAGAGCCCTAGTTCACTCCAACAAAGTGTTAGCGGGTCATATTCTAGAGACAGTGGCGATCTTGGAGCCTAGATTCTTTAAACAAGTCCCAATTCAGGCTCCGGTACTTTATAAACATCAAGATGTCATAGAGCCCCGACTTTTTTTAAGTATCAAGCCAGACATCATTTTCTTGTTTCCATGAAATAGTTCTTTGTTTACCTTATCCCCTCTTATTCCCTTAACTCAAAGACAAGTTCCCCTTGGGTTCTACAATCATTGAGCCATAGGTCCTTGCCAAAACGTTCTTCCCAGGACTAAGTTCTTGGTGACTTATGGTTGTGTCATGAAATTGGCAGAGTAATCACTAATCCAGACCCGTCGAGAGTCTCGACCGCTAGTTTTCGTGAAGTTCCTTGTGGCAAGTTGTTAGTCCAATCAAGAAGACATACCTCCAATTAAGTACTGAAAAATATTTGAAGCAAAAAATTTGTAGAAGACATTGATAGGGGTTCACAAAAAATAATGTTTTAAGATCATTACATTCCACGTTTGAGTAACCTCTTCGCCATCCAGGGTCTTCAGTTCATATGTTCCTCGACCCAAGTTTGTGAGGATGTTGTACTGGCCTTCCCAGTTTCGCTCCAAATTTCCAACATGTTTCTAGATCTAAATGCTTCTCATTACCATATCACCCTCTCAGAATTCAAAAGCATATACACTTGTTATAAGTTTGCTCCATTGTCTTCTCATAGGAACACATCCTTAGTACAAAACCTTGCGCTTCTCTTCCAATAGCTCTAGATCAAGTGATCTTCTATCACTATTGAGGTCTTCGTCATTTTGCTCCATACGTATAGACCTAATCGATACATCAACCGGAATAGTAGCTTCAGATCCATAGACCAACTAAACGGGTATTCTTGTGACTTTTCGGGGTGTATTCCTTGCAAACATGAAGACTCCCTAAGTCCTTCCGGTAGCCTCTAGTATGAGGATCTCCTCCTCATCCGAACTCATGGGGTATGTGTCACTTACATACTCCATGTCCCATGACCTTGCCTTTGAGGAGCAAGTTGAGCATCCCCTCCGAACGGGGCAGACGCATGTGTCAATACCCAAATACCTCAGGCGTAGTCAACAATTTTGACTTTCAAACTCGTGATGTTTGCCTACAATTCCTCTCATGGATTAGGAATATGAGGGTTTGCAGGTGCATTATCACAACAATTTTTAACGAAAGAGTTAACACTCTATCAACAAAAGGAAACTCTCAATTGGTAATCCACAAGTTGTCACACGGACGCCACCAACCTGCTATATTCGTTTTAGGGGTATCAACAATCACCTGATTTTAGGACAAGTAATTCTTAGAGAATAAATATTTTTTTATCAAGACAACTTAGGTTTGAAAGCACAAGAAAGACACACACATATATATACGTGGAAATCCCCAAAAAGAATGAAAAAAATCACGATGCTGGGAGAAGAAGTTCCTGGTGGATGCACTATAATTAGCGTATATGAAATAGAGAATATAATTAAAAGGAATTGTCTAAAAGAGACTAAAAGTATATGATTCCATAAAAATAGTAGATCACTCGTGCCAAGAAGATTTCAGCCAAAGTCAATTTTCAAACTTCATGATCATATATTTATTGATCCTCCAATGGTCAAAGCACCATTTACTCATCCATCATTCATCGCCAGTAATAATAGCTAGATCCGCTGAATCTAATAACATCAGCCATGATTGCATACATGGCATAATTGTTGTAAGTTTCCTTAAAACCTGCATATTCCACTGATTCTATCAAGCACGCTTTGAATCTATAAGGATTCAATTTTTTTGCAACCCTCAGCCCCGCCCCATCAAACATGGGGATCAGTCCATCACTTGAAGGATTATTCACTTCCAGCTCAACGTTCCTTGGGCATGCCACATCATGGGTGAGGCTCGTCTCTATCGAATATAGTCTATTTATCTTGTGATGTATCATGTTAACTAGGCATTGCTCTTACTAGGCTTTAAAATTTGAATTGTTACAAAACTAAATGAAGCAATTTGAATCATAATTGAATCGTAATGTTACCAAATCAATTTGGAAACTGTAAAAGTCAAATTTTAAAATACTTTTTAGGAAGGTATAAAAGTTGTAAAATTTAAAAATACTTGGGAAAGTAAAAAAGTTGTAAATATTAAAAATACTTAATTTAATTTATCTTTTATTATTCTAATATGATTTAGTTTGTGATGAAAGTCATCAAGATTCGACTAGTATCTCATATAAAAACTTCTGGATTCCAATAATAAATTAATGATACATTGGGATAAGCGTTGTTGAATATTAAATATTCTTGAAATGAATTGTAAATGTTTGTTGATCCACCTATTTTATTGCACGATTGGCAACAGTTCCAATAAAAACAAATTGATTTCAGTTTATTGAAGACATTATCTCAATCGATCTAGTGTTTCAATAATTCCCATTTCACATTGTGAGATTATTGAATAGTATTGTTTTAAAACTTGCACAAGTTAAATTGTAAACAGATATAATATACAATTCGGTATTTGTGGGCTATAATTTTTAACACTAGCCCTGTTTCAAATTTATGTGCTATAAATATGTGGATATGTATAAATAAATGAATTAAAGGTTTCTCCTTTTGCTGTGCTTTTCTTCACCTTTGGATCCTTATCAACTGCGACGAGGAATTGTAAACGGAGATGGTCCAATCGTTTTTCCATTGTGGATTCCGGCCATGTATTCCCCCATTTTTCTCCCCCTGTAATAATTTCAAACTCATGCCAATTGCATTTTCTTGCTCGGTTCATGGAATTCGTCAAAGTTCTTTTTCTGGTGCGACCTCCGGCGCTCGCTCTGAATCGAGCAGGGGTAACTGTTCTTGAATATAGTTCACATGCTTGATTTTTTTCTCAGAATTCTTTGTCATGCTTAGCAGGAATGGTGGCTGTTAATTCTGATAAATCTTTAATAATCAAAGTGAGTTTTTCTGCTTTTATTCGATTTTAAATATTTATGGCCTAATACAAATTTTCAGTCTATCTCAGGAAAAGGCATCTGAGATATCCACGACTTTAAGGGGAACTTCTATATTTCTTGTCGGTAAGAAATTCTTTGTCCTGTGCTTGAATTTTTGTGTGTATGCTAGCTAGATTTATGCATGCTCATCATGTTAATGGAAATCATTGCAGGCATAAGCAGCCATTATAAATCAGCTCTAGGGAGGATTCTAGCTGATTCTTTACGCTACTATTATTTTGACAGGTAATAATGTAGTGGTCTTATATATTTGTATAACAAATTTGATAGTATGTTTCTGTAGCGATAATCTGGTAGAGGATGCCATTGGAGGAAAAGAAGCTGCGATTTCATTTATTAAGAGTGATCAAGATGGATATCTTGCTTCCGAGGTATCCTACACCTCTAGTACTAAGCCATTTTGTTTGTTTTTGCAAATTATAAGTTTATGGTTTGTCATAGCACTTTCAATATTGACATATAGACAGAAGTGTTGAAACAGTTGTCTTCGATGGGCCGTCTGGTTGTTAATGCTGGAAATGGAGCTGTTAAAAGTGCCACAAATTTGTATGTGTTTCATAATGCCATTTATGAATGATGATTATATGCTTGATTTGCTGAAAGATGAACTTTGATTTCAGGGCATTACTTAGACATGGAATTTGTATATGGATCGATGTGCCTTTAGACCTCGTTGCTAAAGATGTCATCATTAATAAACTTCATCTTCCTGCTTCATTTACAGCTTTCACAGATGAAGATTCAATTGATGTTAAACATGTAAAATATTTTGATATTCATGTTATATTATACTACGTCTCTTGACAATCAAGAACTGAACAGGTTCTGACCGAGCTCGCAACGATTTATGATAATGCACGTCCTGGGTATTCCACAGCTGATGCAACAATTTCACTACAGAGTTAGTTTATGCCATGCTTTCTTGCATTACTTCACGCAATTCTTTGCTTCTATTAACCATCTGCCTCTGTTTTTTGTGCCGAAACAGAAGCAGCTTCTCGATTGGGACACAATGATCTCAGTGCTGTAACCCCAGAGGATTTATGTGTAGAGGTAAAGGCCATCTTTTCCAATTTTCTGCATTCATCCCCTGGTTTTTGTTAACTTAAGATAGGAACTCACTCTAGAGATAAAGGTTATGCGAACATTGAACTTCCAGCTACGAAATGACAGTGCTATCTATGGTTGTGGATCCATTGCTTTTTTTGTGCACAGGCCCTTATGGAGATAGAGAAACTGGTAAGAGTGAAGAAGATGATGGAAGATGCAGCCAGACCATTCTAGCTACAAGTTCATTGTTAGCTCTTAATGTTGTACCTGGAAAGCCTTCTTTTGCATGAAATTTGTGTATTTTTTTTAATAGCAGGATTTGCAACAATTCAACAAAATTTTGTGAATTAAAATATATATTAACCCATCTTAGTTCAAAATAGAAATATCATTTTGAGGATTTGTTAAATCCATTATTACACCTTTAACATGCCAGAATATTTTGCTGAGAATTCCCTTTATATAAGGGATCAAATTAATGCGATTAGAACAAGGTATAAATAAAGAAATTAAAGGCTACACGTAATTTAGATTGTAAATGCAAAAGAGAAAAACTACAAGACGATAAATCTTGGTTGTTTACTCATTATCACAAGGAGAGAATGGAACTTGAGGTATTCGTCGTTCAACAATTATGTTATTGAGAATCTATTTTTATAGTGTTCAGATTAGGATCTAACTAAATATTTTACAATATTTGCATCATATATTCTATATACTTTCTTTATATTCATTAACCACATCTTTCATATATTCCGCAAGATTAGAGAAGGAAATGATCTTTCTCTTTCGACTCTCTCGAATCTTATCCATGTTCATTCCGACTGCTATAAAATACTTATCAAAATCACTAGATCGATATCTTTGATCAATCGACATCGACATCAAACCGATTGAAATCACAAGTCATGTTAGGGGTTCCCCACCGATCTTCCACGCTGATCGATAGTACATAGCCCTCGGTACTTGGTCGGTCATGTTAATCAACCAAATCGAGTCTTCAGGACTAATTGTAGTTGTTATCCCCAATTGATCATACCTATCAATCGAGCTCTTCGGCTATCACCGGACCTCAACCCTAACAAGCTCACTTCAGATTGGTGTTCGTTCTTCTTGGATAGTATGCTTGACACCTATGCATCAACATGATACCCTTTGAGAGTTGAACAACTTTCGCCTTCTACCTTCGAGGTTAGTTCCTAACCCTCGAAGATCCCCGTTGGCCAAGTCATCTGGTGAACCAAAATAGAAAGTGCTACATCCCTAATTTGACCGAAGTAACAAAACCTGTTAAATTCTCGAAAATCAAAATCTTGACCTTCAAGAACACTACCTTGTCTTTTAGGGTGAACTCCCACTGCTCAAAGCTTTCACTACCCTCCATTGTCTAACCAATAAGCTAATGGTTCCTCTATATTTCAATCTGCATTATGATCAAACATACCCAGATCTTTTCCAACCGATAAGCATGAATATCACCGATCTCCTCATCGATTAATTTTCTAGATGACCTCTTTGATAGATCCACCTTAACTAGTGTTCTACTTCCACTCAACAATGTCGATTTTCCAACATCGTTACTGTTGTGTTGAAGTCAAATGCGCCCTCTTTTAGTATTACCCCTTTGGTAAACTTTAATCGTTCGTTAAACACATGATCGATCGATCTTATGTGTTATGATATATGGTCTTCATGATGCCGACCCCACATACACACTTCAAAAATAAATCTAATTACCACGATCATCGATCCATTCGACACATCGCAACATGTGCCCATAAGTTGTTTGGTTCCCCACTTGCTTTCAGAGAGGACGAAGAAAATTGCTCTTATGGCTAGATTTGATTTTGTGTCAAGTTGATCAACCATAATAAAATTATTCTTTTGATTCGTAATATAAATTACATCTTTAACATCCGACTCTGATTGTTTCAAGTGATTGGTATGTCTCCCCGATCAGTAATTTCAGTGCTTTCTCATCCTCCAAGTAAATTTTTCCATGATTTTCGACTGCAATATTAATGAATATACATTTATAAGATGAGACGTAAAACAATGCTCCTTACTCAATAATACATGACTTGATCAGAATTTCAATGCACACAACAGTACATCGTCCATCTTACATGCCAATACTTCCTTCCTTTCTCATTGCACTATCATTTCAAATGTCCTCGCTTATCGCAATTTCAACGCTACGGTTCACCACGTGACTTAGACTTCCCATGGGTCTTTTGTTTTGATTGATCATCTCGATTTTCATCGTCGATACACCCTTGCCCGTCAGTTTTTATACCAACCAAACTCTTCTGTAAGGAATCGATCCCACATGCCGATCAACATGAACTTGCCATGTTGGCTACTTATCACGTTGATCGTGGTCCCTCAACTGTCCCAAAGTTCCAAGTAAAAGGAATGTTGTTTGATCATCCTTAATCTCATCCTTTATTGATGCCAAGTTTAGTACAAGATAATTTAACCCGTTCATGTGTTAGGAAAGTGAACAACTTTCACCATCTTCAAGGTATATAGTTTTTTCGCAAGACGCACTAAGATTGTTGATGTAGATTTTTTGTACATATCTTAAATTGCCTTCATCATCTCGCACATAGTGGATTTTCTAAAACGTTGAAAGCAACATTTCTCTAAAGTGTTCCCCCATTGCCACAATCCATCATTACACATGCACCACGAATTGTTAGAAAAATTTCCTTACGAGAAGAATTTCATTTCTACTGGCCGGGCTAAATTAATGTGATAAAAACAAAGCCAAATGAAGAAATTAAAAGACACAAAATTTAACATAGAAAATCAAAACTGTGAAAAATCATGTGACCGATAAGCCATGGTCGCAAACTCACTATCATAAGCCATGCAATTTTTTCCATAAGATATTTTAATGCCTAAATTTAACTCCCCTAAACCCGGCTTAGCTGAATCTAGGAACATGCCTTAAATTGGTAAACAAATTAATAGGAAACACATTGCTGAAATCGTAAATAAACAAGTTCGAGGTTGGACAAAATTCAAATAGAAAGAGCTCAATACAACCAACTCGACAGCAGACAACCGACGACCTCATCCCATGTATGTCTCACATCCAGGCCTCGTAACCTACAAAGTCTGTAATGTGATCAAAATTTATTAAAGGAAACTTCTTATTCATTTATATATCATCCAAATTAATCTAGTGCTTAAGAGCATAAGAGTTATCCCCGTACCTCAATGTTACCTTATCTCTTTGCGTTAGTACCCTTTCTTGTTCCCCTTCTTCTTTCAATTCATGTTCATTCTTACAGTGAACGAGTTCAACATGTTATGTACTATGTCTTGCCCAAACTAACCGTTAGCTTTTGGCTAACTCGACGAGGTGTATGCTTCCTATTCTCAAGTGAGTACTCAAACTCGACTCATTTCGTAAGTACCTTCCTAGTCATGGAACATGATGTTCCTTTCCTCAGGCATGACCTACATTGTCTTATTGTGTGCATGGCACGATGTCGGGTTTGGTGGAACGCTTGTCCCACCTCACCCCCGAGTCTTAACGATTTCATTCATTTTCATAACTTTATTATTTTCCATTCTCACGAACTCTATTATTCCCTATACCAGAACTTTCCTTTACTATATTGTGTTTACTCCGATTACCTTGATACCTTTCTTGTTATGCTTTTCATCGTATCACTGTTTTAAAACACCTCTTAGTATTGTATCCCATGACGTTATACAGTTATACTTCGGTTAATTATTTTTTTTTGTTACCGTTGTTCTTGTTTGTCCTTTCTTCTGCACAACCCTATGTCGATTTGTGACTAGGAACACCTGCTCATCAATTTACGCGATGAATTCAATTTATTAGGCAAATCAACGATGAATTATAAGCATTTCAGCTATGAATCTTCACCTTGTGCGACACACTTCAAAACATCAAGACAAGTAGGAAATATGATCCTCGTTATTAAGGGATTTTACAATCATATCATCTATATAAAAATTTCATGATATGACATATCAGCTCCCTAAATATCTTGTTGAATAGCCGTTGGTATGTGACTCCAGAATTTTTCAGTCCGAAGAGCATGACCACAAGCAATAAACACTATCTTCAATTAAAAAAGCAGATTTTCTCTTGTCTTCTTCAACCAAGAATATATGGTGTTGCCCAGAATAATCATCCATAGTGCTCATGAGAGTGCTTCCGGACATAACATCGACTAATCGGTCGATATTTGGGAGCGGGAAAGGATCCGACTCAAAGTTTTTATTCACGTCGTTGAAGTCAATGATGATTCCCTATTTTCCATTGGCTTTGGCGACCACCACAGGGTTAGAAACTCATTCAATATACTGCACCTCGGTGATAAATTGGACATGAAGTATCTTGTTCACTTCTCAGCTTATAATCTCAATTTTTTTGGGAGAGAAGCGTCTTCTTTTCAACCGAACAGGCTTGAGAGCCGGTCCAATATTTATGCGGTGATCACTAACTGCTAGATCAATTACCGATACATCATACGGGGTCCATGCAAAGATGTCTACAGGATCCTTCAAAAAATCGATCAATTGCTCCTCCAAATGGGGAGCCAATTACGACCCTATATGAGTGATCTTATCTAGTTCACCATCTACTAGATTTATTGATTTGAACCCGACCGGATCCATGGCGTGTCAGCAATGTGGTGGTTCTTCTAGGAGATCCACTAGGGCCCCTTGATCGGGGCAAGTGTGCAACAAGAGCTCATATAACATTGTCTTGCAGCAGTTTGGTCTCATTCCACTTAGATGATTCCCTGAATAGATGAGAATTTCAGTATCATATGATATGTGAAAGGAACAGCTTGAAACTGACTCAGACGGGTCTTTCCGATTATGGCATTGTACGCCAGCTCCACTTCCACAACAATAAACTCAAGTACTTCATTTCGGTCCAAGAGGTGGCTTCCCAAAGTTACTAGGAACATCAACTTTTATCACGGGATGATACAGCTCTTATCAAAAGCCTAGAGAGTGGTTTTGGCAATCGTGAGGTTGGAGCCCGAAGCCCCAAGTGTCCGACCACTTCCTGCTTTATCATATTGCAGGAAGCCATATGTCTTCGGCGTCTGGATTCGCAACCATGTCTTGAATTGTCCTAGCTTCCTAGAGACCTCAAATGGGTAATCCACAAGTCGCTCCCTACCGACATCTTCAAACTGATGTGGTCCTTTTTAGAGGGTACCTACAGTCACAAGGTATCGATCGAGAAACTGGTTTTAGATTTGTTGTTTGTGGAAACAACTTCGGATTTAACATAGGACAAGGACACGACACTTTTTAATGTGGAAAACCCATGGGAATCGGGGAAAAACCACATGTGTCAAGAGGAAAATCCTCTTGATGAATTCTTTAAACGAATCAAAGATGATACAACAATGATCGATTCTTAGAGGGAGAGCATTGATAAGGGAAAGATACAACAATAATGCAAATAATTGGGAGATCGAAGAACAGCTGTCTGCGAAGCTAACTAGAGCTTTGATCCACCCACGGAAGCGTCTACAACCTAAAGAGAATGTTTTGTCCCCTAAAAGAGCGTATATAATATCCAGCGAGAATCTTCTCTGAAAGGCCTCTCTCGATCCTTCACTTGCCCCTCTTTCAATAGATGAGAAACAACAGCTATTCTCGCAACCACATGTAGTTACTTTGTAACTTTCGGTAGTTATTTTCCTCCATTTCAAGTGACTCTCCATTGGGGGACCGATCCATAGCTGAGTAACAGATTGGACCTAGGGACTGATCCAACACTTGGTGAATTTATCTAGTTGATTTCCGTGTGGGACAAGCTCGGTTGGGCTTCGGTACAAGAATCACTCGTTTGGGCCTGATATGTGCACTTTGCTCAGCCCACTTGTATGAGTTCGTGGTCCGCATGTGGTACCCGGTCCTACGGCTCCCATCAAATGCAATATTTGATTCACAGGTGGGCAAACGTATCATAAGGAACTAGTGCCAATGACTACGGTATATTTAATTTGGGTTTGCGTCATCTTACTTGTCATGTTTGTAGGATTCTTCTCACACCTATTAACATAGAATATTACTGAACTAGTGCCATTGTTTCTAGGATATGTAAAATAAACAACTTTACAAAAGTTGCATCTTGATTTTTGTTTCCCTTCATCATTGAATACTGTAAAAAAATTCCAGACTGAAGAGATTTTTCTTCTCCCCTTTACATATTTTTTTTTATTTCTATGGTCTAATCTTTCTTCTGTCTTTTCATCCAAGTTTATATCAAGAGTTAAATCTTCAATTGAAATATTATAGAACGTTTCAGACACGGAAGCACTACATGAATTTTCATCTTCCATGATTCAATTACGAAAAATATTCAAATATAAGCATTTATATAAATAATTACTCTAAATTGTTCTTGAGCAAATTCACAAAAAATAACACAATAATCCATTATTATCATATTTAGAAAGATTCCAAAATATTAAATATATTACTTTAAATCTAAAATAAGAAAGTAAATCAAAAATAATATTAGACACATAAAAATAATCACATCAAATATTCAAATATAAACATTTACATAACACAATTTCTTAAAATTATAATGAATAAATTCACAAAAAATAAGACAATAATCGATTATTATCATGTTTAGAAATATTCTAAAATATTAAATATAAGACCTTAAATCTAAAATAAGAAAGTAATTAAAAAAATATTAGACATAAAAATAATCACATAAAATATTCAAATGTAAACATTTACATAAATAATTTCTTAAAATTGTGGATGAGCAAATTAAGCATAATGCAATACATTTAACAAGAGTAAAAAGATGCAACATAACCAAAAATTAAACATAAGAATTCAATATTATCATGCTTAAAAAGATTTTGAAATACGAAAACTTAAATGTGAAAACAAGAAAACCGTAACAATAAAAAAATACTAAACACATAAAATACTCACAAATTGTAACCAAATATGCAATTAATCAACGACATAACATAGAAAGAATTTTACAAACCCTAATATAATGAGTATGATTTCTTTTATTTAGAGAATGAAAATATAGGTCATGTGACATATGAGATAGGGGTGAGAAATCATTGTGTATATTAATTAAATAATTTAATCGGTTAGCCGAAATCAAAACCGATATTAATAAATAAAACCGATTACCGACCGTATAATTGTTTTAACCGATATGAAACCGAACCGTAAAAACCGATTAACTATATAACCGACACATTTTAACCGATAAACCGTATAATTGTTGGGTGTCCCACCCCTAGTTAACATGATGATTTCCTTTAATAAATTCTTCTATCTTTTTATCTTCCTAATTATTAGTTTTTATTTAATTAAAATAATATATATTTTTAGTTTTAATTTTTAAAATAATCTCCAATATTTTAAAAATAACGAAAAAACATTGAGTTTTATTAATTTAGAAACATTCAATCAATGATATTTTTTCTTGATATAGTTATATAAATTTTTATTGTTCTAACAACAACTAAACTTAAATTTAATTTTTTTAAATTACTTAGATTATATATATATATAAAAACAAAACTCTTTATCTTCTATTAAAATTATAATTTATAATAATTAATTTCAATTTAATTATTGATTAATTTGTTTTAATAAATTCATGAACCTCTTCATTTTCTCATTTATTAGTTTATATAGTTTAATTGAAATAATATTGATGAGGGCTTCGGGGCTCGATACTCCGAGCTGTCAGAGGCTCAAGGACACTGGCCAATCCAGATGACAACAAACGAACCTACGAGTCCCAAGATCCTAAGCATAGCCCATTCAAGATAACAAGCCCAAAGGCCTACGTGATTAACGAAGCCCAAAGGGCCAATTAACTTGCAGAACCGAACTTAGAGTTGGACAAGGTTCAGTGCTTCGGGGACCGATCCCACAAATCGGTCCAAACGGATACAACAAACCTCGGGCATGCTCACGTTTTCTGCACTTTGGGTCTGCTCACGTTTTCTGCACTTCAGGTTTATCCACATTTTTTGTTAAGGGAAAACGACTTTGTCAGTAGCGGTTACGAAATGTTTTCGACCCACGATTCTCCTCTATAAATACAAGGCTTAAAGGCTAGCTTCAGAGGACGTTTTGGATGGGCGAAATAGACTGTTACTCTTCCGATTCCACACCTTGCACTTTCTTATTTACCTTAGTCATTTTCATAAGCCCATACTGTTTGAAATCTGGAATTGTTTTATCAATATATTGGCTTAGAGCATTTCAAGCTCTTAGTCTGGTAGTTTTTTTCCCTTTCTCCAAGGGTTTTCCGCATTAAATCTTTATGTTAATTGCTTATTCCGCATTTTAAAATCGTTTCCCCAATCTCAACAAATCAAAACGATGTTCATTCTATTGTGAACCGGTTGACTGTTGGTACCTGGGTAATTTTTACCACAACAATTTGGCTCCATCGTGGGGACGATTTTCTTATTCCCATTCGAGGTTTCTCTCTGGGAAGGACAAGCAAAGGCATGGCGACTCGAAACTCCAGAAACGATAGCGAAGTGCTTTTTAACAGCCTTTCAGCCCATGCTTTCTCTTTAAAGAACCTATAAGCTATTATCAGGAAGGTGATGCTGGAATTTACGGTGGAGAAAAGCATAAGAGAGCCACAGGTTGCTACCAACCCTATTCCAACAAGTAGAGGGTACGAGAGTGACATTTGAAATGCGTAGCTTCGATGAAGAGGAGATCATAAGGCGCATAGTTACCATGAGGAGGTGTAGATATCTATCTACCCCACCTCCTCCAACAAGGATCCCAAGTCCAGTTCCTGGGACGGACCTGGAACGTATGCAGGAGCGTATTAACGAGCTCACTAGAGAGTTGGAGGTGTTACAAGCGTAGAAGTATTTCGAGCATGACCCTGGGCGGAATCCTGGTTTATTTTATAACGCCATGGAGGCATCGATTAGACGAAATAAAGACGATGACTGGTGGCATAACTTGCATGTTGCCCACACGTCGTCCCAGCAATCTGGTAGCATCTCTGCTGCCTTAGGAGATATAATGCTTCATTTCTCTGAAGAGATCTGGCCGGCAATCCCATATCGGCATTATCGCAACACCAAGGGGTCGCCAACGTTCAGGGGCGATGGGGTTCCTATAGATTATGTCGCTGATTTTGAACTGAGGATGGGAACGGTCCGGGCATCAGATTCTCTAAAGTGTCGCATATTCGCGGTTGGGTTACAAGGTGATGCATGATCGTGGTTTGAAAACTTGTTGGCCCGATTTATTCAATTTATGGCAGTTTTATCTTGGACTTCACCGAGCAATTCACTCGTAATGTGGGACCGCCCCGAAGCCGACATGAGTTATATCAATTAGGATATGTCTCAGCCAAAATGAGTTTTTGATTCTTCATGGAGAAATTCAACAAAACGGCCCGGGGCATCAAGCTGGAATTGAGAGACAAAATTAACATACTACAACAGGTCATTGGACCGTGCGGTCTATCGGCTAGTTTGGTCAAAAGTCCCCCGCCTACTTTGGGAAAATTATTGCCAAATATCAACAAATATATTAAGTTAGATGAGGCGTTGGGAGCGACCGCAAGGAAGCCTATCGGGAATTCTTAAATAGTAGGTGATCATAGGAGTGCATACCCTAAGAGAAAACCCAGAGAAGTAGGGGCTTTGATTGAAAAAAATGTTCCCCCGAAGTAGGAAGAAAAGCTAGTGTATTGTGAGTTGCATCATAACCACGATCACCCTATACTAAAATGTCTGGTGCTGCAGGAGACATTGGCGGCAATGACCAAAGAAAAGCTCGACCAAGATGACCCGAAGGGTAAGCAAGTTGAGTCTCCCCGAAAGGGCCGCTAGGATGATAACTGCCATAGAGCCCGGGGTAAGGATAATCGGGGACATCTCTGAAATTATTATGAGCGAACAGAGGACCGAAGGTCTCCTCCGCCAAAATACGAAAGGGGCCCGCACAATAGAGTGAACCGTGGACAGGACCGAAAAAGACGTTTTCGGGATCGGGGTGGTCGAGCCCTGCAGAATGAAGAAGGGAGGCAGAGGAATCTTCCTCCACCCCCTATCGCGATGGAAACTCAGCATTCGCAAAATGAGGCTGTTCCATAGGAGCGTGCGGTGGGTGGGATATTCATGTTATTTCCGGCGGAATTCGGATTAATGAATCGATTCATGACCGAAAAAGAGAGGCCCGGCAAGAGTCTGCGGAGGACAAAGAATCAATCGCAATGGTTAAGTATGACGCGACTACAGAACGGTCTTCCCTTTGTGAGTACCCTATCACCTTCACTGTTGCTGATAGGGAAGGTATTGTGGATCAATGAAGTGACCTTATTATCATCACTGGAATCATCGATGGTCGTTGGGTTCACAGAATCATGATGGATAATGAAGCTTCGTGCAACCATATGAAGTGCGAAGTGACCGAGATTCTTGCGGCTTGAGGCTTAAAAATGACTATTACTAACCTCAACCTCTGGGCCTTCAATCAGAGGAGTGTTATTCCATACGCGAAGATCTTGTTTCCCGTAACGTTGGCGGATCAATTTAAGGACCGAACTGAAGTCCTTGAATTTATTGTTGTTGAAGTGGATTTGACGTATAACGCATTATCGGACGTACTGGACTCAGTAAGTTTGAGGTAATACGTTCTACGTTTCACATGATGTTAAAATTTCCTTCGGTCAATGGAATCATATCCATAAAGGGATATCAGGCTATGGCAAAACAATGCTATATGAGCTCATGCGAAGCTTTGGCACCTCCGAAGAAGATCTCGGGTGGACCTGCTAGAAGAACAGCTCCACCCTTGACAAGCTATGGAACTCATCGGGTTCAAACTGATTAATTTGTTTGAGGAAGATCTAACCAAGACTACTTCTATTGGGGAAAATCTGACCATTCTTTTGAAGAAGAATTCATCCGCTTGTTGAGAAGCCACGTGGATATTTTTGCTTGGACCCCTGACAATGTTCATGAAGAAACTGTAAATATGAACAAGAAATTAGAACATGGGAGGTCAAATCCTTTTCTGATTGAACAACCGACTACAAATTTACAACCCTACACAATATTTATACTACACCACTTTATAATATTACCCTTTGATATTACATTAATTACAGAGAGTATTTTATTATTCTTCAACACCTCCTCTCAAACGATGTAAGTAGAACTAACTCCGAAGTTTGCCCTTAAGATAATCATGTCGGCCTCTACTAAGTGGTTTGGTGAACATATCTCCCAATTGGTCTACTGAACACAAATAATGAATGTAAATCTCCTCGTCTTGTACTCTTTCTCAAATAAAGTGATAATCATCTCGATATGTTTTGTACGATCATGAAAGATGGGATTCAACACAATTACTATCGCACTTTTATTATCACAGTAGATGTGTGATCGACCAACACATTTAAGTAAGAAGTGCAATAGTTTTCGAATCCAAACCACCTCTGCAACATTGGCGGCTAATGCGTGATATTTAGCTTTAGTACTTGAACGAGCAATTGTTTTCTGTTTTCGGCTTTTCCATGCTATTAAACTTCGACCAACATATATGCAAAATCCACTCATTGAATGTCTTGTGTCCGGGTCAGCTGCCCAATCAACATCACAAAATCCTTGTATCGAAGCTAAATTAATCTGATCGATAGGATCCTTGTTCAATACTATTCCATCATATGTAGTACCTTGACATATCTTAAAATTCTTTTGACAGCCTCCATATTATCCTTTGTCGGACTATGCATGTGCTGACATATTTTATTTACACTTTAGGTAATATCAGGTCTTGTCAAAGTGAGATATTGTAATGCTTCAACCAAGGATCGATAGTGCTCCGATCGTGTTAACTTGGGTGACTGGTCACTTGAATATTTTCGCACAGCACAAGAAATAGCCACTGAATTACATGTCTGCATATCAGCCTTCTTTAATACATCAAGAGCATATTTACTCTGTCGTAAGATTATTTGGTTATCTGTTTGATCAATCTCCAATCCCAAGAAGTATTTCAACTAACCAAGATCTGTTATCCTAAAAACAGACTTCAATATTGTTTTGATCTTGTTTAGCGAAATTTCATAGCTTCCCGTAAGAATTATGTCATCAACATATAAGAGAACAATTGCCTTTTGCTTTCCATTGTCATATAAGAATAATGAATGATCAGCTTCAGCCTTTTGAAATCCAAGTTCTAATAGAGTACTTTGAAAACTTTGAAACCATGTTCTAGAAGACTGTTTAAGTCCATAAATCGACCGTTTTAATTTGCAATCAAATTCAGTAGGATCACCTTCATAAAACCTGGGAGGTTGTTCCATAAAAACCTCTTCTTGTAACTCTCCATGTAAAAATGCATTTTTTACATCTAACTGATATAACATTCAATCATGACACAAAGCCAGATATAACACAATTCAAACAGTCACAATTTTAATCACCGGACTGAAAGTTTTATTATAATCCACACCATATTGTTGAGTGAAACCTCTAGCAATTAACTTTGCTTTAAATCTCTATATAGATCCATCATATTTACGTTTTACCTTATAAATCTATTTGCTACCAACAACATTCTTTCCTTTTGGACGATTCACAACTTCCCAAGTACGATTCAGATGCATAGCATTCATCTCTTCTGTCATAGCATCAACCCATCTAGGGTATTCGGCTGCTTCTGAATAGTTGGATGGCTCGATGACATTCTGCATAGTGTATGTAGATTCTTTAGTTGTAATTAAAGCATAATCAGCTAACCTTGCTGGTGGTAGATGATGTTGAGTAGATCGTCTAAACTGTTCAGCTGGAGATGGTGTTGTTATCTCATTATTTGAGGAATAATCATTTTCAAGCGATAGATGCTGCTGTTGGTCTACAGAATCATCTTCATATTCAATATTTTTCCCCTCAATAATGTTTTCTTCATCATTTAATGTTGTTAATGGTGCTTGACTATCACAAGAATTCTGGGGAAGTTGTAGAACTAGGAAGGTCTACAATGAGATAATATGGTTGTTGAATGTCTTGATTCGATGTTGATGCTGAAGAGAAGTTTGACTGATCTTTGTGTGGAAACTTGTGCTCATTAAAAGTTACATCACACGATACTAATATTCTCTTCTTGAAGAAATCATAACAGCGAAAACCTTTATGATGATCATCATATCCAAGGAAAACACATTCTATAGCCTTGGGTGACAACTTTTCTCGATACCGATGAGCAAGATGAGCATATGCAGTGCAGCCTGGGGTCCTTAAATAATGATAATATGCATCAACCTCCATTAATGTAGCATAAGGGGTTGATCCGTGCAATACTCTTGTTGGTAGCCGATTTATAATATGAGCATCGTTGTGGTACAATTCAGTCCATAAAAACTGAGGAAGACTACCATAAAGCATGAATGCCAAAGCTACATCTGTCAAATGTCGATGTTTTCTTTCAGCTACGCCGTTTTTAGATGATGTATCGGCACAAGAAAATTGCCATAAAATGCCTGAGTTGGCAAGGTATTGCTGAAAATTATGGGAAGTGTACTCCCCACCACCATTACTACGAAGGACATTAATCCGATTGCCGAACAGATTTTCAACAAGAGCACGAAATGAACGAAAAATAGAGAAAACATCGGACTTATGTTTCATAAAGTAGATCCAAGTATAATTACTATAATCATCCACGAAAATCACATAATAACGGGAATGAGATAAAGAAGCACATGGAGCATATCCTTATACATCATAATGTATTAATTGTAAAGGTTGAGTTGAGCGAGATAAAGATATAGTGGTTGGTTTTCGAGTATGTTTTGCTAATTCACAAGAGGAACAAGAAAATGATGAAGTAGAAGCATCAACTCGTTGATTATTAGGACTAAGTAAATGACTGAGTTTGATTATAGAACAATGACTTAGGCGATGATGCCAAGTAGAAGCATCAACTCGCTTTTTACAATAAGAACTTGACAATATTGTAAGGTCTGAACTTAAAAACATTGGAAAAGAAGAGCAAGGAAATGGTACGACTTGGACATCATCACTACTTTCAAAGTAATAAAGACGTTCTCGTCGTTGACCTTCAACGAACACTGTCTTGGACATGAGATCCTTCATAAAGACATGAGAAGGAGTAAATGTACAGGTGGCCTTGAAATCAAAAACAAGTTATGAAATGGACAATAAGTTATACTTAAAGGTTGGGACAAGAAGAACATTTCTAACAAGAAAATGGCTTTTAGGAGTTCGCAATCGGATATGTCCAAAGTGAGTGATGGTGTGTTGTGTTGTGTATGATCCCCTGTTAGAACTTTTACCAACATATGGAATAACATGTGAAATTTGCCTGATGAAGTACCCACATATTGTCATTTTTAGTTAATGAGGTACTCAATTCCATTTTACTCAACATCAAGCTCGGATATGCTTGGTTAGATTGAGAAATTCCACCAAGGCAATCCTGAGTCTCGGTAACTGTGTGAAAAGCTGCATGTTCACCTTCATATTTGTATCTATCATAGCAATTGACAGTGCTATGATTCAATCTTCCACAAATTTGACAAAACTAGGCCAGCTTGACTTTGACGTCCACGTCCTCGACCACGATCAAATATTCCTCCAACAAAACTACGACCTCTACTAGTTTGACCAGAATAACCCCAATCGGTTGATGAGAAAGAGCCATCACGATTACCTCTATGAGAACGTCCATATGAGTTACGGCCACGATTTCCTTGGTGATAATAAATTGTGGTCAACATTGGTTCTGAATTTGTACTAATCAAGGTCTTTGGAAGTTGCTATGAAAACTTAGTGAATTAGATTGTTTCTCTAATGCCCATATGAACACATGTTTTATTAAGCGTTTCGAGTAGTTACAAAATATTCAGAAGTTGAGTTCAAATATTAATTAATTACAACGGAAATGGGATAAAAAATTACAACAACTTTATTCCTAAGACCAAAGGTACCCACTTTATTGGTCTTGCCACTTGACTTATCTGCGCTAATGCTCTTGGCGCAGATTAGTAAGGAACGGTCCTTCCAGATACTGAAAATGATATTGATCAGCAATTAGTACTTGCACCACTTGAATCACGATTATCACAAGAACATAACTCATATTGGAAATCATGACTTCATATGAGAAAGAGGATGATGAAGGTCATCCCTAGGATCGCTCCTTCCAGATGTTTAAAAAATCAATCATTTCCGAGTGATTGAACACTTGACCTATGAACGGTACTTCTCTTCGGTACCCACACCGGACTAATCCTTGCGAACCTGCTCTTGGCACCTTTCCCGGTCCTTGACCATTTGGATCAATGCATGCGTCATTTAACCAATGAAAGGATAATTTGCATCCTCATTTAGGATAGGTCCTTCAAACACAGGGAATGGGCTGGAACATCTCATCAAGCACCAAGGGTTCAACCTTCTCCCAGCGTGCACTCGTTGGATCAAGTTTAAACAATTGTTGGATCTGGCCGCAAGGGATCTCTAGGAAGAGGGAAACGATGTTTTGCTGATAATTAATATATCTTAATCATTTAATATTATTTTATTATTTTAGTATATTCATATCCAATAATTCACAAATATTCAATATGCTATATCTTAACTATTCCAAACTATACAACTATTTCGTTATATCATTTTCAGTTCATTTACAAAATATAATTATATATTATCATGTTATAATTAAAAGTTGATTATTATTTTATATTACATTTATATTAATATATTCTCAATATTTTATGTGAAGATATTGAAGAGGATATGAGTATGAGAACACAAGGATTTGGGATGTTTATGGAAAATATTCAAGCTCTTATGTAAGGTGTTAGTTTCTTACACTACAACATGAGCTATCACTCCTATTTATACTACAAGGTAGATAATCCTAGCTTAATCTAGATTCTTCTAAAGTAGACATGATTATCATAGTACAAAGAATGTTCTAGATGTTGCTTTACTTCACCAAAAGACTCCATATGCCACTTGATCATTCCAGAATGTTCTTGATTATGAAGATATTAGTATTCAATCTTCTATAGGAAAATCTTCGGGTGCTGCAGCTTTGTATAAATGGAAAAGTGATACGTCAGCATAATCCAACATTATGTTCATCATATTATATACTCTCGAATATTTATTCCTTCCAATTTTCTTTAAATAACGAGTTATCACATCTTATCCATCTTAAATTGAGTTTCGTTCTCGAAACTCTTCGTTATCCTTATAATGTATGAAACTCTCGTTTTAGTCATTTCTCTAAATTTTTGGATTATTATAGCTTCCTTTTGATACCGTGATTTTTTCTCATTGATTTTGGGTTTTCAACGTAAAACCTATATGCCTTATGTACCTAAGTTGTACTTCACAATAACAAATTATGGACATGTTGTACCCCTAGACACAAATAGATTGAACCATTTTACATATCATTAAATCATTCTAGTGATATTAAATTGTTATATTAAAGTAGAAGTGTCTTTCTAAACAAAGCACAATTTTTATAGAAACATGATACCGAATTAAGGAAAGTAAATATCTTCTTACAAACACAAATCATTAACGCAAATCCCAAATAAATAAATCCATCCATGTGCGAAATAAGAACCAAAAATGAATTTCAAGGAATCTCCAAATCCCCTGATCATTTTCCCAGTTCTTCTTATTCTTGTTCATCTCTATCTCTTCATTCCTTCTTCATTTCCCTTATCTTCTCCAGTACAACTTAGCTTGCTGCCGGAACCCTGCGAATACCGAGATGGAGAATGGGTTAAAGATGAATCAGGATCAGTGGTTTTATATAACGGAACAACATGTAAAACAATTGCACAACACCAAAATTGCGAGGTTTCAGGCCGGCCAGATCGAGATTATCTAAACTGGAGATGGAAACCAGCTCGATGCGATCTTCCGTCTTTCGATCCCGAAGCTTTCCTCGTTCTTGTCCGAAACAAGCATGTTGCCTTCGTTGGAGATTCACTAGCAAGAAATCAGCTCGAATCCCTTCTTTGCTTGCTGCAAGTATGGGAAAAACCCTATCTTTTTTACACTAGTGGGAGTGATAACAGGTTCAGAAAATGGCGATTTTCGTCTCATAACGCAACCTTCTCGATATACTGGTCACCGTTTTTAGTTAAAGGGATCGAGAGATCCTTTTGGAAGATGCAAACAGACTACAATACATTGTTTCTTGACACCATAGACGAAAATTGGATATCAGATTTGAATGATATTGACATTATAGTCATTTCTGTAGGTCAGTGGTTCCTACATTCTTCCATCTACTATTCTAACAACACGATATTAGGTTGTTCTAAGCATAACTGCAAAGAAATTGGGTTCTACGAGCCGTATCGGAGTGCATTGAACACAACATTCAATGAAATCATTGAAAGAAAACACTCTAACAAAGGTTTACTACAAGTAATCGTTCCAACTTTTCTACCTTCACACTTCAAAGGGGAGTGGGATAAGCTAGGATCATGTTCTAGGACTGAACCATACGAGAAAAAAAAGACGATTCTTGAAGGAGTGAATGCTGAAATGAGGAAGATTGTTATAGAAGAAGTGAAAGAAGCAGAAATGAGAAGTGGTAATGGAGTTTCAATAGAGATACTTGATGTCACAGAATTGTCTCTTCTGAGACCAGATGGTCATCCTGGTCCTTACATGAAGCCATTTCCTTTTGCAAATGGGATTCCTTATAGAATTAAGAATGATTGTCTGCATTGGTGTTTGCCTGGTCCTATTGATACTTGGAACCAGATATTATTAGATATTATCAAGAGAAGTGATTTCAGATCAAGATAACTGTTTCGATAAGGGACTTCATTGTTTTTATGTATATATGTCTTGAAAGCAATCTTTTCATACCCGACGGTATAAGCCGGTATACCGTCCGGTTCGTCAAAATACCGGGGTTGATCAGTATTTTTTTTCGTATCGTCCGGTATCGAGTATTAGGGTTGGTTTCCGATTTTTTTTCAGATCTGATCCTAAAAATTAATTAAATATTATTTTGTAAAAAATAAACAAAAATAATATTTGGTACCGGTTGGTATACCGTCCGGTATACAGGTCGTACCGCTCATACCGGTTCAGAAATGTATGAAAACATTGGTTGAAAGACAACCTTAAGTCCATGCAGTTTCATAACAGTTTTAGATTTTTTTTTGGAATAGTTTTAGATAGATAAGAATAATATATCAGTTACACTTAGATAGGGCTGTTGTATTATTTGAACAGTTTGTGTTCGAAATGTGTTCATCTCGTAAATGATCATGTTCGTTCGTTCGAATATAAATATCAACTTTATTCGAACATTTTTTCTTGTTCGTTTATAATTTTAAAGAAAATGAATATTTTAGTGAACAAATATGTACGTTTGTAAACAAATATATTATTTATATTTAATATAAATATATTACTAAATATTAGAAATTAAAAAAACTCAAATTATGATATTTCACATTATCTTTCTATATTTTTCTATTTTTTATAAATATTATAATGTTTTTTTCTTATTTTCTTTTCAATATTAAATTGTATTCTTTTAATTCTCAATTTTTAATTTAAAATCAATTTTAGTATATTAAATTTCAATATACAATATCAAACAAATTTCAATTGATCATAGAACATGTTCGAAAAGGCTATTCGAACATGAATTTCCGTTTGAATAATTTATGAACGAACATGAACATGTTCAAATAAAAATATGAACGAACGTGAATAGAAAGGGTTCAGTTCGTTCGTATTGAATAACAGACCTACATTTAGATAAGAATAAGCAGTATAACTACAATATGAACCTATAAATAAAAGATAATGCTCATGTAAAGACATATCATCATTTCCATCAATAAAGAATAGCAATTACTTCCAAGTTTTCTATTGTGCTTTCATTCGAGCATTTTACCAAACACTTCACATGCACATAAGAAACATAAAAGATAGAACACTTACTTGATGTTGTATTGAGTCTCTCCCCTAACAAAGTGGTATCGAAGCATCAAATTATTTGATCGTATGTCAAACGACATCAACCTTCTTGTTCATGTGTTGATAAAAGAGAATTATGACAATTGATGATTAAGAATGCAAGCATTTTTTGGTGCTTATGAATGCTTGGATGTAGTGCATATAAAACCTTAAATTACAGCCACTTAAACAAATAAGAAAAAGGACAAGAAATTCTTGTTTCTAATATATCAAGCATTAGATTATAAGTTATTCGAAACTCTAGCAACAACCAAACGACAAAACAAGTATGGGATATGTTAAAAATTTCATTTCGATGTGTTGATCGTGTAATGAAGATAAGACTTCAAACCTTAAGAAGACGATTTGAAGGCCTTAAACAGAAGCAAGGAACAAATTTTAGAATATATCATGTGAATCAAGGCCATCACAAATCAAATGCATGGATATGGTGAGAAAATGGAGGATTCTAGGATCATTGAGAAAGTTTGGAGATCGATGGAATTCATGTTTGACTTTTTTCCTATGGCCATTGAAGAAGCAAATGATATTGGAAAAATATCATTGAATGGATTCCCTATAAGTCTATGAGGAAATATTAATGAGAAAGGATGAAAGTGTTGGGCATGTTCTCCAATTAAAAGCTTCGACCAAAGACAAAAATGATAAGCAAAACAAATATTTACGAGGTCGTAGAAGGAGTCACGGATTTGGAAGAGGACGTGGTCGTGGTCGCTCATTTTCTCAATCAAGTGAACAACAACAAGAGCAATGGTTTAACCAACGAGGGAGAGGACGTTGTCATGATAAGGGAAGGAGCAATTAGAGATGGGATTCTCGTGGGATGGTAGATAAATCTCAAGTCGAATGTTATAGTTGCCATAAATATGGTCCTTATGCATGGGAAAGTATACATAATAACGAGGAACAATCTAATTTTGTGGAGATTCCTCAAGATATTAAAAATCCAGTTTTACTTATGGTTAGGAAGGATGAATTAGCTCCCGGAGATGATGGTATATTGACTCATCGCAAGCAATCACATGTGTGGTATTGATATTGCCCTGGGTTATTTATGTAATTATAATACCCCCAAGGCTCGTCTGACGTGGTTAAATGATATTTTTGATCTTTTATTATATTTATTGAATAATGTGATTTCGGGTGTAGTCTCGTAATTTGGGCATGCCGAGCCCACGTATGATGATTCTGATGGTGTTTTGAGCTGTTTTGAATGATTTCGGTCGGAAATAATGCCAATTGTATTTTCATAATTTGGCACTCGGAGAGTTCATTGGCGACCTTGGGCGATTGTTTTTTGTTATCTCCTAAGCATTTGGAGACGATGAACTGGTGAAGAGTATTCCCGGGTATTTTCTCGACATTACGTGCTACTAGTGCTCGACGGGTGCATTCTTGAAGTTCCGGGACGCTGTGATACTTATTTCGGTTTAATTGGATATTTTCTAATTAAGTTGGGCTAATTTGACTAAGATTGAGCTTTTGGATCTTAAGTTCACTTATTGAGCCAAGTTTTTCTATAAATACAAGACCTTAAGCCCCAGAAAATGGTTCAGACTCTTGGCACGCTTCCCAAAGCTCCCGTTTTCGCGAGATTATGACCCAGTCGCGAATTTTTGTACAAAAAGTCGCGAGAACCCTTACTCAAGCCCATGACTCGCGACTTTGTGCTCAAAAAGTCGCGAGAACATGTATGCATGGCTGTAGTCGCGAGTTTTCAACTCCATAACCCCGGACTCGCGAGTTTTCGTCTCTTGGGCACCATGACTCGCGACTTTTCGTCCCACTCGCGAGTTTTTGTCAAAATGTCATGACCAGCACCCCCAGTCGTGAGTTTTTGTCGCTTCGGGCGCGACGGAGTGGAACTGATCATTTTTTGAACCGTTTTCATTCGGATTGTCATCATCTCTGATGTGTATTTGTATTCTTTGATTAATATAGTGAAAACCAAGGTAGAACTATGCTCTCCCGAGAACGTAAGCTCACACATTGTGGGTCCAATCTCGTATATCGCTCGTGTGCACACAATAATTAAATGCAAGATTATAAAAGAAATTAATTGGTAAAAAAGAAACACTCTAAAATATTTTTAGACGAAATCATGTACCAAGAAATTATTTGCTAAGATTGATGATAGACATGGAGGGTGTGTAAGCTTTGGAGATGCTTCTAAAATTCAGATTAAATATAGAGGATCTAACTTGTTTCGATTAAAGAATGGCAATCACAAGATAATTTCTGATAATTTTATATGTTCCTGGACTAAAAAACATTATTCTTAGTAGGCTGGATAATCTAAGTCAAAGAAAGATAGTTCAAATCACTTTTATCTTATGACTTAGTTTGGGACAAATGCTAGGTTGGGAAAATTCCCTCCAAAGGAGAATAGAATTTCGTTATCCGGGGTCGGATCGAATTAATGCAATAAGAATCAAACGTAAATGAATAAAAGTAGAAGACACAGGATTGAGGGTGGAAACCCAAAACCAGGAAAAACCACGATATCGATAAACCTCGATCATGAACTCACTATCACAAGAAGAATATAGAACAATATGTTACGCCCTATATTGATTGATTGCAATTGTGTTAATAAGACATACTATTTATAGAGTCGAGACTAAGATCTAATATATTCTACAATATTCTCTTTCTATTGTAATTAGCTAACAAAATTTTCATTTTGTAATAAACAAATATATCTCTATATTATTTTCCATATATGTAACTAGCAAGATATATCTCAATATTTTATTCCATATATTTCGTAGGTTAATTAAGGAAAGATATTTCCGGTCAAAACGTACTTTTAGTCCCCATAGTTTTCGGGTATGATAAATTTGGTCTCCAAACTTTATATATTTGGGCAAAACCAGTCCCAAACTTTTTTTTTTTTGCAAAATCAGTCCTCAAACTTTTGTGTGTGTGGGATAATTGGTCCCCAAAGTAACATTACATAAATTTGTTTCTCAAAATTTCGGGATTCTGGTAATTTCGGTACTCAAAGTTTGTAAAACATGGTAATTTTAGTATCTGAACTTTTGAATGGCTAATTTGGTCCCCAAAGTTTACACAATTCGGCAGATTTAGTACACAATAAAAGAAAATGATGTTTTCGAAAATCTATATGTATGTATATAATTTTCACGATACCAAAATTGAAAAAAGTATACCAAAATTGTTCGTAATATTCTACCTAATCTCAAAATTGTATATTAATGTTTTGAAATGTATTTGTTGAAATTTTCATCTTAATGTTATTTGAATTTTATTTTGACGCTTTCCGTCAATTATAAATTAAACTCATTAACTTTTTGGTGTTATTACATAGAGTACGATTATAATCTTATTAAAATGTAAAACAAACGAAAAGTTGAAGTATGTGTTGTATAGACTTTTATCACTTGACCAATCGAGACCACTCGTATCTGAGGTGTTTCGTGCATCGTGTGATTTTTATAAGCCGCAAATTAAAAAATACAAATACAAATTTAAAAGGAAGTAACTACAATTTATATGCATTTCACCATAATGTCTCCAAAAATTCCGTAACCTTGGTAACAGTCGTCCGAGTTCTCACCCCCACTAGACATTAATTATCCAAAAATGTGTATTCTTTGAGGCCGAAAACCAACGATATAACCTGTAACTAAATATAACATGTAAATTCTTGATAAGTGCAACATAATAACATAGACACTCTCCTAAAAAACTAACAAAATGCAATGAAATTGTCCCAAAAGTACCTTAAGTCCATGGCTTGTTAACATAACAAATGCAACATCGAATCATGCTAGGGTCACAAACATATCCATACGCAAATGATGTGTAGCCAAACTACCTTAATTTCACGGCTTGAGATTATCAATTAAATCCCAAAAAACAATGCTTAACGTAAGAAAAACATTCTCAAACACACAACAATATCGAAAAAAATTGATAAGAGTGACTTAAATTCACAACAAATGAAGCAACAAATCAGGCTAACGCTCAAAACATTGTGAAAATGTAAACAAACCATACATATAGTCCACTAATTCATCGTAATTCATATTGCATAATTCTTTCGTACACATAATCACCTAAAACCTAAACAAAACCTCAAATATTATTCCACATTAAACAACATGAATAATGTCAGTAATCTAAGCCAAATCCTAAACCCCAAAGTACCTTAAGTCCACGGCTTGTTAACATAACAAATGCAACATCCAATCATATTAGGGTCACAAACATATCCATACGCAATGGAAATGTAACTAAACAACCTTAATATCACGGCTTGAGATCATAAATTAATTCCCCAATAACAGTGCTTACATAAAAAATCATTCTCCAACACACAACATATCAAACACTTTGATAAGAATGATTGAAATTCACAACAAATCAGGCTAACACTCCACACATTGCGAAAATGTAAAAAAAACCATACAAATAGTCCACTAATTTATCGTAATTCATATTCTCTTAATTCTTTCGTACACATAATCGCCTAAAACCTAAACAAAACCTCAAATATAATGCCACATTTAAAAAACATGAATAGTCACAAATCTGAGCCAAATCCTAAATCTTAGGGTTCCTGAATTCAGCAAAATCCAAAAAATTTAGGCATAAAATTCGCAAGGTTTGGCGGAGTGCATATACGAATACAAATTTTGAGCCAACATTGTCAGGTTTCACAAACCCTAACAAAAGTTCACAAGGTTCGGCGGAATACATCACACAACATCGGCGGAGTACGATTGCAAGTTCATAAACTTACCACCACAGAAACGGAAAACTGCTTGGGAGAGCAATTGGGGAAGGGAAGAACCCAAAACGATACCGATTTGCGTCACACCGAAAATGAAAGGGAAGAACTCAAATAAAAGACACTTATCGGCTTTATAATGAATACAAACCAATTTATCACAATTTTTGAAAGTTTGGGGACTACATTTGTTGGTGTGTGTAAACTTCGGGGACTGGTATTGACAAAATAAAAGATCGGGGAATAGTTTTACCAATTTGGGGACCCAATTTGCGAAATTATCGAAACTTTGAGGATCAAATTTGCCAAAACATTAAACTTTAGGTAACCAAATTTGTCATTTCAAACTGAAGGCACCAAATTTGCCAAATCATTGAAACTTTGGGGAACCAAACACACTATTTTCTTGATATTTCCCATTCGATAATCTTGATTCCCGATTCAAGTCTAATCCTACCGATATCAAATAGACTCATCACAATCAACCGATCAGCATCCTTGATCGGTCGATAGGACCGATCTAGCCGATTAACATCACCACTCCATTTAGATTGCCCGGTTGATAGTACCTGCCATCGAGTTCTTCAACTATCACCCGATCTCTATTCCTAACAACCCCCCACTTAGAGTTGAGTGATCATTCATTCTTCTTAGGTTGTCCGGCCGAAACTAATGCATAGACATTATGCCCTTTGAATGTTTAACAATTCCCACCTCCGAATTTCGAGGTTACTTCCCACCCTCGAAAGTCCATGTTAGCTAAATTACTTGATGAACCAAGTTAGGACATTACCCAGCACTAACTTAACCGAAGTTAGAAAACTTATCAACTTCCCCAAAACCAAAGTCTTGGTGCCCACGGACAACACCTCGTCCTTCAAGGCCAACTCTCACTGCACGGAAGCTTTCCTCACCCTACATTATCTAACCGCATAAGATAACGGTTCCCATGTATTCTGATAGACCATACCCTGATCCACTCCGATCGATCAACCTTACTATCACCGATCTACTCATTGGTTTATTTTCCTAAAGACCTCTCCGACCGATCCACCTTAATCGGTGTACCACTCTCACTCGACAATGTCGGTTTTACCGCATCTTCACCCATGTGTTGATTTTCAACGTGTCATTGTTTAGTCTTACCCCCTCGGTCCCCTTTGCTCCTTGGACAAGCATTTGATCGATCAACCTTATGTGTTGTGATACCCAGTCGGTTCGTCATGGTGCCGATCCCTACAGACACACTCCAAGATTTAACTCCTCTAGCCACGATCATCGATCCCTTCGACACTTCGCAACATCCACTTGCAAAAATTGTTCGGTACCCCTTTGCAACAAGCTGGTCCATCGAAATCAAATACTTCTTAAGATCGGGAATATACATTACGTCTTCTAACAACCAACTGTGACCATTAGAGGTGATCGGTATGTCAGCCAGACTGGTAATTTTCAGTACTTTTCCGTCCGCCAAGTAGACTTTTCCATGATTTCCGATAGAAAAATATACGAACACGTCTTTATTGAATGAGATGTGAAATGATGCTCCATAGTCAAATTCCCATGACTCGATCGGACTCTCAATCCACACAACTAGAACATCGTCCTTCTTGCCTACCGACGCCAATCCATCCCTTTTTTTCTCATTTTACTCTCGCTTGAAGTGCCTCCTCTTCTGTAATTCCCTCGAGTCTTTCCCTTCGACCGATCATCCCGATCTTCATCACCATCACTTCCTCCCTTACCCCATCGGTTATTATACCGATCCGACTCTGTAGCCAAAGCAGTAGGGTCATTGCAATCACGATTGGATCTCCCCACTTCTTCATTGATCAACCTATCCAGCACGTCGATAAACTTTAACTTGCCAGGTTGGCTACTTATCACGTCAACCTTGGTCGCCCAACTCTCCGGCAATATTCCCGAAAAAAGACGGTCAATTGATCATCCTTGATTTCGTGCTCCATCGATGCAAGTTGTCCGTCAAGGTTATTGAACTTGTTCAAGTGTTTGGAAACTGAACCACATTCGACCATCTTCAAGGTGTAAAACTTCTTTGCAAGATGCACTACATTTGTTGATGTAGGCTGTGTACATAACTCCAATCTCTTTCATCAACTCGTACGTAGTAGTTTTATAGAAAATGTTAAAGGAAACGTTTCTTGGTAATTTTCCACTAAGAACCTGAGAGCTATTTATTTGATTCTCGACCACTCGAAATCCATCATCTCTGTCTGTTTATCCTTCTTCATAGCCACTCCAAGATCATGACGCCGTAGAGTTCCTTCAATCTGCATCTTCGACGACCGATAGTCGTCATCATCAAACATCTTCAAATCATTCGGTATTCCCCCATCGCCACGATCTGTCACCACCACACAGCCACCACCAATTTTTGGGAAAATTCGCTTGAGAAATGAAAAAAATTTCTGTTATTCGGGGTCGAATCGAATTAATGCGATGAGAAATAAACGTAAATGAAGAAAAGTATAAGACACGGGATTTAGCGTGGAAACACAAAACCTGAAAAAACCACGTGATCGATAAACTTCGATCGTGAATTCATTATCACAAGAAGAATATGGAACAATATGTTATGCCCTAGATTGATTGGTTACAATTGTGTTTATGAGCCACACTATTTATAGATTCGGGACTATAATCTAATTTAGGAAATCTTCTACCTAATTTTCTACAATATTATATTTTCAAATCTTTGACCGCATCTTTCACATATCTACCTATCAATATATATGTTCATATTTCTTCCATATATATAACCAGCAAAATATATCTCCATATCTTCTTCTATATATATAATCAACAAGATATATCTCAATATATATTTTATTTATATTTCATGGGTCATTTAAGGAAATATATTTCTCATTTGATAATCTTGAATGCCGGTACAAGTCTAATCTGATCACAATCAAATAAACTCATCACAATCATCTCGTAAAAGATGAAAGTCAAAGGCTATTTGGCAATGCTCAAATGGGACAAAACAGAATGTTTAAATTGCAACATAATTCTGATCATTCATTCTTTTTATCTATATGTTACGAGAATGATTCATATCTCATCTTCGCTTTGGACACTTGAACTTTGATAGTTTGAGTGAAATGAGTAGGAAGTTGGCGGTCGGACTACCGAAAATTCCCAACCAAATCTACTATGTTCGGGTAGTTTGGTGGGAAAGCAATCTAGAGATATAATTACAAGCTATGTTAAACGGAAACCGCCACGGGGACTCAGGAACTCGGACTCGGTAACTCGGATTTGTTAAAAAGTCCGACTCGCTAATATTATCAATTATTTTTTAATTAAAATTTAAAAAGACGTGTGTGGTTAATATGATTTATAATTAACAATAAATAAAATTATGATTTATCTAATTATATTATACAAAATAATAAATTACTACCACAAATATATATGATAATCAATGTTTATAACCGGAAAAATACCGAAATATTTGATATAGACTATATTATATCCAAATAATTCGATATACCCCAAATTTTTTAAACATTAATGAATTATATTAATATATATATAAATATTAATAAATTTAAATAATGACTATTTCAAAATAAATAATAATAAATTTAAATATAAAAAACAGACTCGTGTCCAACAAGTGTATGAGAGTCGGTGTTCGAGAAGAGTCAGACTCGGATTCGGCGTCCTCGAAGAAGAGTTCGTTTAACATAGATTACAAGTGACTTTATCAAGAGTCAAACAACCGGTGGAATTGGCTCATGGTGATTTATGTGAACCAATTAACCTTGTTCGTTGGGACAAATATTTAATTCCTTCTATTTGTTAAGTCTTTTCTAGGAAATACTGGATTTATTTCTTAAAGAAAAAATCAAAGTTGTTTGAGATATTTTATAAGTTTCAAGTTATGGTGAAGAGACAAAGTGGATTTTAGATGAACTTTGAGGACAAATCGTGAATGAGAGTTTACTTCGAATAACTCTGAACAATTCTATGAGGAAATAAATCTAAGGATGTCGTTGAGGTTACCGGGAACACTCTAACAAAACAGGGTGGTTGGAAGAAAAAATATAATGGTTTTAATATGGTGAGAAGCATTCTAAAGAGTAAGAGTATGCCAAAGAAATTTTGGGTAGATGTAACACTTTATGTAATTTATTTAATGAATAGAAATCAGACAAGAAGTGTGAATAAACGAACACCCATGAGGCTTTGAGTGGTGTTAAACCAAAGATATATCATTTGAAAGTCTTTGGATGGTTGTCATACATGCACTTCCGGATGAAAAACGCTCAAAGCTTGATAATAAAACTCAAAAATGGTTTTTGTGGGTAAGATTATATTTTAAAGGAAATACATTATATAATCCTCTCAAAAGGAAATCGATCGTGAGTAGAGATGTAAAGTATGAAGAGTCTCTTGGTTGGATTGGAATAAGCTTAAAGACGAGTTTTAGTCATACTATCATGTTGGGATGAACTCGGATATATTTGAAGATATAAATTATGAGTTGAGACAACAAGAAAATCCACTATAATTTCATATATCTACTAATTGTATTACATCACCAATTCGATTTGTTGAAGAAATAGAATCTCCTACCACTTCGGATTCTCACATTGGTTCTCAAGGAAAAAAAATATTCTTGATATTTATGCCAGAGTAATACATATGATACTAGATGATGAACCAGACATTTCTTCTCATTTTTGTCTAATGATAGACATTGTGCAGCTTCTCAATATACAGTAAAAAACAAGGAATGGAAGAGAGTTATGAATGAAAAGATTGTTGCAATTGTAAAGAAAAATATTTGGCAACTTGTAGATAATAACCACTAGGAAAAAAATCATTACATTTAAGTAGTTAAGTGAATATACCAGAAAATTTGTACATCTCCCATTAGATTTCATAATAGTAAATTAAGAAATACTCTCAATGAACACAAATCAACTTGATCGCCAATTCACAGGTTTGTCGAAATTTATGATGTTTTTTCGAGAAAAAAATATTTTTTAGATCAAACAAAATAAATCTAAAATTTAAATGTTATATTATAAATGAGAAAATCTAATTTAATTATATTTATTTGAAATAAAATATTTTTTATATTTTGTATTAAATTGTAAATAAAATAAATGAATTATTATTTAAATTTGAAGAATAAAAATTGATTTTATATTAAATTAGTGTGACTGAAATATGTGCTTTTAAATAATGTTAATTATCATAATCTATATAAGATCTCCGAAAATTTGAATTTTTTAAATTTTCATTTCTACAATTCAACTTCGAATTTTGATAAGTACAAAACGGGAGAAATTGGCAAAGTAGCACTCTACATTTAAATCATTTGGAAAATAGCCTCTTTTAATATAATATTAGTAGAATAGACTCTTTTCTGCATTTCTTAGCAAAATAACTCATTTTAGGAGAGATAAAATATAGTGTATGTATATGTTTCGTAAATTTTATTAAATTAATTAAAAAAGATACTATTTATCATTTTTGATTTAAAATAAATATAGAAATCAACATATTTCCCTAAATTAATTAAAGAAAATATTCAATAAATGTATAAATCAAGTTATCAAAATATTTTTTATATATTATAATTTAAATACATTAACATATAATATATTAACTTATAATTTTGAGTTTTTTTAAAAAAATAAGTTTCAATATAAAATGAATTAAATTCGGTTATTAAAATCGTATTTCAAAAAAATTGAATTAGATATAATAATATAGAATACAAACAACGGATTATACGACTTAAACAATATAATCTAAAATAGATACACTTATAATTTTATGTTTAAAATTACATGGAATCAATAAACTAAAACCGAAGTTAATCATTCTTGAGTGACAAAATCATTAGAATGGGTGATCATATGGAATAATATCAAACTCCAATTAATTTGTTCATGCATTCGACTTGTCCTATGGTCTGATACCAATAAGAAATATGCATCATCCCATTGGCTCTTATATCGAAAAATGTGAAAATTATTGGAGTAAGTAGTAGATAGAGTGTTGACTGAATAAAGAGTATATATCATATTCCTATGATTTGTCATGTCTTGTTACCTATTGTATTTGAAAGCACGGAACTTTGAAACTCTGCCAAAAATAACAAGTACATGTTCTAAGTGAGATGTTGATGATGTGGATTATGTTCTGAATATTAAATATCTATGTTACAGAAGTTATCATATTATTTCTATTGTATTTTTCATTCATGAAACAATGAAGATTTTTTGTTCTAACTTATATAACTCTTCATCTTTCTCAGCCTTCATTTGTTTATTACTAACGAAATGGTTTATCTTAGTTTTAAGCTATTCAAATTTTAACTTGCAGTTGGTGGAAGACGTGTGATATTTTTTCTATTATTTCAGTCGTACAATTCGTTACTTGTATTCTATATTATTATATCCAATTCGAATTTTTTGAAATACGATTTTAGTAACCGAATTTAATTTGCCTTAAACTGAAATTCATTTTTTATTAAATACTCAAAATTATAATATTATATGTTCATATATTATATGTTAATGTATTTAGAGAAAATAAGTTCTAACTAATTCCATGTAATTTTATATTTAATTATCATATTGAATCTATTTTTTATGTATTGATATAATCATTTGTGTGTATTTCAATTTATATTACTATATTTAATTCGAGGGGTTTAAATATAAATATGTTAAATATTTTATAAATTATTTTGAAATAATTTATGATATTTAATTTATAGTTATTGATTCCATGTAATTTTAAATATAAAATTATAAATGTATCTATTTTAGATTATATTGTTTAAGTCGTATAATCCGTTGTTTGTATTCTATATTATTATATCTAATTCAATTTTTTTGAAATATGATTTTAATAACCGAAATAAATTTATTTTATATTGAAACTTATTTTTTTAAAAAAACTCAAAATTATAAGTTAATATATTATATGTTAATGTATTTAAATTATAATATATAAAAAATATTTTGATAATATGATTTATACATTTATTGAAAAAACATATTTTCTTTAATTAATTTAGAGAAATATGTTGATTTCTATATTTATTTTAAATCAAAAATGATAAATAATATATTTTTTAATTAATTTAATAAAATTTACGAAACATATACATACACTAGATTTTATCTCTTCTAAAATGAGCTATTTTGCTAATAAATACAGAAAAGAGACTATTCTACCAATATTATATTAAAAGAGACTATTTTACAAATGATTTAGATGTAGAGTGCTACTTTGTCAATTTCCCCGTACAAAACGTATGTCCCTCCCACCGATTCAAACACCATAGGTCCCTCCAATATTTCTATATTAAAACAAACTTAATTTGTAATTTTCAAGAAATTATGTAATAATACTTATTAGAAATTCCACTTACAATTTGACATTAATTCGATAAGGGTGGTATAGTGAAAAATACTAGTAATATCCTGAAATTGATCTGGTAGGAAACATGTTCCAAGATCATTATTCTTCACAGAAACTTAAAAGTCAATTAAAATCAGTACAAGATCCAGTGCTCACCATGGACGGCAACCTGTAATCCATGTGTTCTAGCGAAGAGATGAACGGCTTTGCTGACTCCTTCCCACACAATGTCATGCCCAAAAATAACGCCGCCGGGACGAAGAATCTTGTAGCCGTTGTTAATGTCAGACCAGGCGGAGTGAAACCCATGATCTGCGTCAATTTCTACCAAATCACCATAAATTCCCCATTCACATAGAGATCGGAGAGCTGCTTCAGTAGAGAAGGGCAGAAATACTATGGATTCAGTTGCCTTTAGATCAGCTACGTTCTGCATAAACTGATACATGAGTAAGTTTTCTCCGTTCGCTATTTTTAATGAGTTAAATTGATTGAAAATAGCAGGCCAGCCGCGGAAATCATCTATACAAATGATTTGTGTGTTGAAACCTAGTTTTCGGGTGTGCTCAGCCATATGCGTTGCGGAGGCGCCGAGAAAAGTGCCTACTTCAATAATAGTTCTGGGTTTGACTTTGTTTATAAGATGCTCAAATACTGTGTTATTTGATCCCCATCCTTCAACCCAATTGCGCTTGAGCTTCCCGGCAATATGCGCGGGAGGAAAGTTTTCCCAGGGTGATTTACTGTTGAAAACTCGATCGAGAATTGTACGGCGTACAGATTCGTAAGGGATGGATTCGGCACACTTGTAATCGGAGAAATCATGGTGAACCTTGAACTCCAATTTTTCCGTTAAAAGTTTCGATAGGATCTGGATCTGGGTTTGGGTATGGGTCTGGTTTAGGGTCTTGGTCTGGGTGGCGTAACCGAGAAAGTAAGCGGCAACGATGACGATTAGACAGGCAACCGGCCGAACAAGTTTCGGCTTGCCCAGGAGAGATAATGACGAAGACCAGCACGGATTCTGTGGTCTTCTCATTTTGCTTGTAGTAAATAAATGGATAACAAATCATGCAGATTTATAAAGTCTAATTGGAAAATTTATTATTTAATTAATATTAAAACAAATTTTTAAATAATTTATAACATAAATTTTATTTTAGGCATTTACAAAAATTATCATTACACACTTTTGTGTATTTGATTTATCCCATAACATTCATGGTTTTTGTAGTATTATTAGACTTGAATTTGAAACTCAAGTCCAATTGCCTATACTTCATTCCATTGTTCCGATTTGTATCTAAAAATTGATTGGGCGGTTGGTTAAAAAACACTTTACTGGTTTTTTTAAAAGATAAGAATTGAATTGAGTATTGCAAACATGTTGATATTACATTCCTTCTATAGAATTGAATGATTATTTAATATGCTTTATACGACATATTTTACCAATTAAACACCAACAGTAGGGTGTATCTTTAAATTATATATTTTTCTTTTTTATCAAACATGTTCAAATCAGTCCAATCCCCGATTAAACCATTATCATTATTTTTTGATTCATCGAGTTTACTATTTTTCAAAGTCATGATCGTTACTACATAATTATTTGACCACATAAAAAATGACTACATTTGACGATTGCAAACGATTCTATGTACATGACTCATCTCAAAACATAATCGGGTTCTTAAACACATTTAGGTACATATGGGATGATCCATGCAACATAAATCTTGCGGTCATGTCAACGTACAACGTTTGGTGAATGCGGACACTTTCAATGGAGTTACCCAAAGAAATAATCGTTTTTTGAACTCAATATTAGGCCCCTATGTGAATTAGAGAAACATCCAAAAATATTACAAATTTTAATTGAATTGGTAATTTTGATACAAATCGTGATAATTTAGGTGGAGCATAATTCTTATTTTAAGTTAATTAATACATGAATAAAAAACGAGATGTGCACCCGATGAAAAGTAATATTTGAAATATTTATTTTTGGTTTATGTTGAATATTATAGTAGTTCACTAAATATTATGGTTGGTAAATTGAGCCAAATTAACTGAAAAAGTAAATTTTGGTGCAATTGGAGATTGACTATTGGGATCTCAATAGCCTGCCTATTGCGAGAGCCAATCTAGAATGATATCTACTATGTATTGTGGGTAACTCAACCAACTACATTTGGTGTTGTGGATGCTTTCCACTTGCCTTACTCATTTAAAACATTAATAACATATTATTAGGTCACTATCTGAATGATATTTGATAAATAACCTCATGTAATCTGTTCTTAAATTGTAATTATGTCATAAATGACGCAATCTAAAATGATTTTTCCATTTTACCCTCTTCAATTATGTCAATGCGACAATGATAAGATTATTTCAAAGATTCTTTTATGTTTTCAAAAAATAAATAATTACACTTTGGCATTAAATAAATCGGAAGTTAAGAGTTGAAATTTTAAAGATTAATTTATTATTAATTAAATATATTTCTGTATTATACGCAAGAGAGATTCCTTCAATCATTTTCCTGACAGTCTAGCCAAGCTTATGCTCAAATCTCGCATGCTAATATGGGATTTAAGATGTCATCGTTTATATATTTTGGAAAATTTGGTTTCAACTTTTCTAATTTTGTATTCTGATCCTCCAATTCTTTTTAAAGGAAAAAATTTTGGAAAAATAAATATATACAATTTAATGTGTGTGGTAAATTTTATCCCAAGTTTTATAGTTTTGTAAATATAGTATTTAATGTCTTTTTGTAAAGAAAACTATTCTCTATACTTTGTTGTTTTTGCTAACAAAAGCTCTCAAAGTTTATGTGTATATAAAAATTGATCTGCATATTCAAACTATGATAATCCGAACCCTCCATTGAGGGGAAAGTCTATAAATTTAACAACTTTGTCTATAATGGTTTAGTTGTCATAAAATTTTTAAAATTATGTAATCATAGTCTTCACACATTGTTTTAGCAAATTTGATTGTCAATGTTAGAATTGTTTAGCAATTTTGGCCTCTTGATTTATCGATGGCCAAGATATAAATTTTATATTTTAGTGTATCCTTTCAGTTTAAGAATTTTGAATAAAAAATTATAACAGTAATATATAGTACGTTAAAAATTATTTGCATCAATGCCAATAAATTTTATTACACTCACGGTTGATATGCTAGCTAGTATTTTAGTTTCCATAATGATCTTTCGAAGTACCATGTTGCAATTCTCTTATTCTTTGTTCTAATTTCATTTTCATGAATTTAGAGGTGGGAATTCAAAACACCAACAGTGGTGGAAACTGGAAGAAACAGACCAAGACTAGGTCCAATTCAGTAGGGGCAATAGAAGTTTCAGTATGATGCCTGAAACAAGAGATGACATTTATTGGGATAAGGAAACAATGTATGGGTTGTTTCTCCGTCTATCTCAGGTAATGCTTCTTTTTTTTCAGATTTTGTTCCCTCACACCCTTCTAATTTGCGAAAGTATTTTCTCAAAGATTTGCCACAATTAAACAAAATTCTTGGTTACTCTCAATATTTTGAGGAAGCATTTTTCTCTCACACCACTTATTTCTACATCTTCTAACTATTGGAGATTAACTATATGTGCGAATAACCTCGATAATTAGGTAGAATCGAGAATTAAAGCAAAAGAGAAAACAATGACACAAGAACTTTAACGTGGAAACCAGGGATGAGAAAATCATGTAACCAACAGAACGGTCAAATTTACTACCACTTGAAAAGAATACAACACACATACACAAATAGAAAATTCGGAATACAAGAGTATTGAAGCGTATAACAATGAACCTCAATGCCCCCTTATATAGATGATGTGTTGAGATAATTAAGGTCACTAACAAATATTCATAATATTTGATCATATCATCGGATATGTTATTCCATAATCAAATCATATATACTAATTTTGATATTACCCTGGTATATTCTCTTGTATTTGTCCTTACCCGGGGGCTAGTCTGACGTGGTTATTGGTATTTTCGGTATTTTCATATTTTTATCGGATGGCATTCTCAAGTGGTATTCTCACAATTCTGGCTCGCTGAGCCCCATTTAAATCTTCTGTAAATGTTTTGAGATGTTTTGGGCTATTTCGGCCCCGGACTGGGCCAGGGGTATTTTCGTAATTTGGCGCCCGGCAAGCATGCCGGTAAGCTGTGGCGATATTTTTGGCTGTGAATTCGACATCTGGAAGCAGTGAATTATTTTACGAGGTTCTCCGGTATTTTCTCATTGATATTTCCGCCTAATTCTAGATCGAGACGCATTTCCGAGGTCCTATTGCGGAATGACATTTGTTCTAATTTAATTGAATATTATTTAGGTGCCTTGGGCTTAATCTAATGAAATTGGGCTCTTGGGCGTAAAACTTATTGATTGGGCTGGATTTCTCTATAAATAGGAGTCCCAAGGCATTGAGAAAGGATTCGGACCCCTCTTGCATCTCCTAAGGCAAGACTTTCGCTCGAAATCGCGAGACTTCGTTTTTCAGCCACTATTCGCGAGATTTCGTACCAAATCTCGCGACCAGGCCGCTTGTGACACTATTCTCGAGAAATCGCACAAAAACTCGCGGCCACCCTCATCTGGGTTACTATTCGCGAGATTTCGTGTGAACAGTGTAATTCGCGAGTTCTTGTCTGCAGTCACTATTCGCGAGTTCTTGCTCGTACAGTGTTCTCTGCGTTGCTGGTACAGTGTCGGCTGCGTTGCTAGTACAGTGTTTTCTGCGAGTTGTTGACCACAACTCGCGGCTGCCAGCTTTTCGAGCCCAACTGAGTGTTTTCGATCATTTGACGAGCCGTTCTCATCTATATTGTTGTTATCACATCATTGTAATTGTATTCTCCGAATATTATAGTGAAAACCAAGGTAGAGCTTTGCTCTCCCGAGGACGTAAGCTCACACATTGGGGCCCAACCTCGTATATCGCTCGTGCCCCCACACAAACTGAATTCCGAATAATAAAAAAAAATTGACTGATCTAAAAATAAACACTCTAAAATATTTTTAGACGAGATCAGTTTGGCGCCGTCTGTGGGGAGCGAGATTTTTATCCTATTGATAGCTTTATTGCTGAGTTCGGATTTCTATTATCATGACTACTCGGAATTCTGATGAAGATATTTTTTATGAAGAAATTGAGGCGGATCCTATTCCTCAAATTAATGATGATTTTGTTGTGTTACCGGGGGGTCGGTCGTCAGTTCTGGAGGAGCCCCCTGCTCAAAATGTAACTATTCGGCCTTCCCGGAGCGGGTTTTCATCCGGAAGGGCACCAAGTTTTTATCCTCGATCGCGCGAATGTTTATCTAAGTGTTATGAATTCGCAAGAATTGGCCGAGTTGCGGTCCGTAATAATGCCCACCTTTCACCACCTGCGCGCTCTAGATCTGCGGATCAGATGGAAACAGATGAGGATTTGGAAGAGCGAAGGCGTACTTTAATCGCTCAATTAGAGCAAGTTGAAGCTCAAAAAAGAGCCCGGAGGAACAATGTTACCCCAGAACCTGCTAATGATGTGGCCTCAGGAGAAGATACCGATCGCGTTACGGAACCGCGAGCAAATACTGCAGCAACCGGAGAACAGAACGATACTCTTCAAAAGATTGGGGAGTTGATTGAGCTAAAGTTTAAGGAGATGAGTGGGAAGATGGAACAAAACGAGGCCAGGATGAATCAATTGGAGGCCAACCTGGCTTTTGGCCAGGAAAGGAGACGAGCGTACGGGGAACATACCCGAGATACTCATCAGACCTCAGTTTATGAGGGAGATTATACTGAGAATGAGCCCATCGGTAATCGAGGAAAGGCGTTACCATCTTTGGAAGTTTTGCAAAGTCGGTGGAACACTTCGAGTGCCTTATCTCCTTTTTCCACGGCGATTATTGGTGCTACTCGCTCCGAGTTTATTGAGATGCCTAAGGATCTCCCACAGTATCGCGGGTCGACTGACCCACATGCTCACACGTCGAATTTGGAGATTCATGTGAGTTTGATGAATTTCAGTGATGCGGCCATGTGTTTTGTTTTTGCCGCTTCTCTTAAAGAATAAGCCATCCGATGGTTTAATCGGTTACCGAGGCGTTCGATTGTTTCATATCAGGACTTTAAGGATCAATTCTATTCAGCTTTCGCTAATTTCAATACGCCAATAAAGTCCATCACTTCCTTGACCGCGTTGCGGTATGATTCTTCGGAAAGATTATTGGGTTTATTACCCGTTTCGAGGCCGAGTGTAGGAAGATACCTCGGATTACTGTGAGTGAGAAGGTTGGGGTGCTCCAGCTTATTCTAGCTAGTCATCCGTTATGTAATTCTTTGAATAGAGACCCCCGGAAAATATGGAGGATTTGGCTTTGAGATGTACACAGTACATCCTAGAGGATGAAGGTTTGCGAGATCATGGAGTAATCGAAGTACGGGCATATGGTTCCCATAATATTGTTGCAAGTCGCGAGCAGGACAAGATTGTCCCGCACACAAAACCGTAGTTGAGAGTGTTTCCCACATACAATTATGAGCAGATTTTTGCGATTATCGAGCAAAAGAAGGCAGGTTCACTTCTTTATCCTCCTCCTTTGCATGAACCAACACCGGGGACTTACGAGTCCCAAGTATTTTGTCGTTTCCATCGGAGCTTTGGGCACGCAACCAATGATTGTCGGGAGTTAATGTCTGAGGTAGAAATGTTGTTAGAATTGGGTAAGCTTGATGAACTGATCAGTACTGTTGAGGCTCTACCCGAGTCTAAGCTAGGAAAGATTGATGTAAGTGTCCCGGAGGGGACGGTACATAAACACCCAAGGGCCGATGCGCCGCGGCCAAATGTAAGAGGACGTGGATATGGAGGACAGCGTGGCCAGTGTCAAGGCGGTGGCCAAAGAGGATTTTTTAACGATGGTAGACAAAATCAGAGAGGTGGAAGAAGAGAAAACAACTGTCGTGGCCGCGGCAGGAATCAGCCGCAAAGAAATCAGTAGGGGTACAGATATGAGGCTTACCCACCAGCCCCCGCGAATCAGCAAGCATTACCTCCTCCTCCGGTTGACCCCAACCAAGGTCAACCTATTTTTAATGTTGAAAATACCAAACCAAGATGGGGTAACCTAGGCCCCAACATTATGACTATCGCGCCCGTAAACGTTCTTTTCAGGCAATACACCAACAGGGGCGATTCATGGAAGTTAACACGGTCCAGTTGACGGATTTGGACAAGATGACGATTTCTTTCGGACCTGACGATTTATCTGGGGTTTTCTCCCCACAAGATGATGCATTGGTTGTCTCCCCTATTATTGCGAATCATCCGGTTTCTCGAGTGTTAGTCGACACCGGGGCCGCTACAAACATACTGACTCATGCGGCCTTTGAGCAGATGGCATTGAAAGGAACCACCCAACTCCAGCCTGTGCACACAATGTTATTTGGTTTTAATAATAGCGTTGTTGCGGCTGAGGGATCTATTTTTCTGCCGGTGACTTTGGGCGATCCCGAAATATCAAGAACTTTGATGGTGGAGTTTGTGGTTGTGGATCTCCCTATACTCCCTTATAATGCGATCCTGGGGAGAAGTTGTTTAAACTTATTTGGAGCTGTGGTGTCTCAGCCACATTTAATGCTGAAGTTCCCAACACAATTAGGAGATGGGAAGATGAAGGGAGATCAAGAGCTGGCGCGATCATGTTATAATGTGATGTGTAGAAGTGGTATGGATGGATCGAAAGCCAAGTTACCTGTTTGTATGGTGCAATTCTCGTCTGATGAAGTTATTGACACAAACGACGGACCCTCTCTTAGGAAGTTTAAAGGGAACGATATGAAGATGGAGCCTTTAGGAATCAAAACAGTGCCTTTATTCCCCGATAATCCTGAAAAGACAGTGACAATCGGTTCCGAGTTATCACCAGAGGTTGAGATGGAGTTTATCAGAAGAAGAGGAAGTTTTCCCCTAAGAAAGTGAGAGCGATTGATGAGGAGGCGGAAAGTTTGCTGCAGGCAGGATTCATAGAGCCTGTTAGATATACGGATTGGGTCGCGAATCCAGTGGTGGTCCCAAAGTGGAGTGGTGGCTGGAGAGTTTGTATTGATTTTACTGATTTGAATAAAGCATGCCCGAAGGATCCGTATCCGCTGCCGGCCATTGACATGATGGTGGATGCGGCCTGTGGCTTTGAATTACTTAGTATGTTAGATTCCTTTAAGGGATATAATCAAATTTTTATACATTGTGAGGACAAGTTGTTTACTTCATTTATGACAAACAAAGACATTTTTTGCTATAGAGTTATGCCATTTGGGTTGAAAAATGCTGGGGCCACCTATCAACGTTTAATGAATTCGATGTTCAAAGATATGATCCGAAAATCTTTGGAGGTTTACATCGATGATATATTGATAAAGAGTAAACACGGGGATAACCACATCCAGTATTTGAATGATTGTTTTGGGGTACTCAGAAAGTATAGAATGAAACTGAATCCACTTAAATGTGCGTTTTGTGTGAAAGGAGGCAAATTTCTCGGTTTTATGGTATCTGAGAGAGGAATTGAGGTGAATCCTGACAAGATAACGGCTATCTAAGAAATGACCCCTCCGACGACTGTTAGGGAAGTTCAAAGGCTAACTGGGAGATTAGCCTCTTTGAATCGCTTCATTTCGCGATCTGTAGATAGAAGTTTGCCGATTTTTAAGGTTTTATGTAAGACAAATCTTTTATATTGGGATGACGAATGTAGCAGAGCTTTTGAGAGTTTGAATGATTATCTAAGTAAACCCCCGTTTATGTCACCTCCTTCACCGGGGGAACCGTTGGGTTTGTATTTGTCAGTGACAAAAGAGGCAGTGAGCGCTGCATTGGTCAGACTTAGCGACAAGGAACATAGACCGATATATTATGTGAGCAGGAAATTGCAGGGAGCAGAATCCCGATATACTGATCTAGAGAAGTTTGTATTAGCTCTGATTGTCAACTCAAGGAAATAGAGGCACTATTTTCAAGGACATCATATTGCAGTCTTGACAGATCAGCCTATCCGAAGTGTGCTATGAAAGATTGATGCCTCTGGTAGGCTAGCAAAGTGGAATATCGAATTGGGCCAGTATCAGATAGAGTATATTTCCAGGCGAGCGTTAAAGGCCCAGGTGTTAGTGGATTTCATAGTAGAGATGACTCGGTCGGAGGAATTGGGTATTCAGGAGTATTGGGACGCCTTTGTCGATGGATCGGTANATCACAAATCATACATTGATCTAAAAATCCGCAACTAAATCGGAAATATTTTCTAAAAGAATCTAAGAAATCTTTAGAAGAACTCAATACAAATTCGCAAAACCTAATTTCAACCACAAAATACAAAGATCTATCAAATAACAGAAGAATATTAGAAAACGCGAGATTAAGAAGATGCATATACAACCATACAAAAACATTAGAAATCAACAATAATCGCAGGCTGGTCCAACCGCTTAGATCCGTAACTATATGGGAAATATTTTTTATAAAAAACCTAAGAAACCTTCACTCGATGAAATCAAAATTCATAGAACTAATTTCAACTATAAAATATAGCGATAAAATGTTCGATCAAACAAACGAGTATCAGAAAACGCGAATTTAAGAAGATTCGTCTACTACCAGATAAAACATCACAAATCAACGACAAATGGCACGCTGATCCACCAATCAACAGCAAGAATCAACAAAACAAAATAGAATCACCACTTAAAACCTACACGGATTATCCAATGCCGATGATATAGAATCATTGTGCTAAGAAAGGAGAGAGATAATACAGAAGAATGGAGAGGGATGTGAAATAGAGAGAATTAGAGAGAGAATTAGAGAGATATTCAAATTTTCATATCCAATCGTTTTTCGTACACAGATTATATTTAATCGCAAAAGTAAAGAAGTAACGGTTATATGACCGTTACTCAAAAGTGGGCTTCCGTAGTCGGCCCAATATCCTTAATTGGTCTTGTGATTAATTAAGAGTTTTGTTATCCAATGGCCCAAGTCTTCTTCCTTCTCCTGTTGATTCTTCGATCATGCTCTTGGAGGGTGCTTCCTCTTCTGATTCTGTAATTCCTGCGAGATGAGAGATAGTTAGGAGATTTAAAGATGGTTTCGTGACATCACCTCCTCCTGAAGAGGATCCTTGTCCACAAGGATCGAATTGTGGAAATTGGCTTTTTATCCAGTCCAGATCTTCCCACGTTGCCTGTGATGGTGCGGATCCTGTCCAGTGAACTAGCAATTGAGTTGATGGTTTTTGGTTGTGGGAAATAATACGTCGGTTTAAAATCTGGTATGGAGTGGCTAACAGGGTGCCTGATTCTGAAAATGTGGGGACATGTGGAATAGATATGTGTTTCTTTCCGAGATGGGCCTTTAGCATTGAAACATGGAAAACCGGATGGAGTCTGGACTCCGGAGGTAAGGCAAGTTTGTATGCGACTGAACCAATTTTGGAGATGATAGGGTAAGGTCCATAGTATCGGGTTGCTAATTTGAGATTGCGACGCACTGCTACTGAAGTTTGGCGATAAGGTTGTAGGCGGAGGTAAACTAGATCACCCTCTTGGAATGTTCTTTCTGATCTTTTCTGGTCTGCATAATGCTTCATACGGTGTCGTGCATTAGACAAGTTTGTTCGAAGATCATGTAACAGAGACTGTCGATCCTTCCAGAATTTATTGGCATCAGTATTTTCCGAATTGATGGGAGAATCTCCGGGAAAGAACGTTGGTTTATAACCATATAAGGCTTCAAATGGTGTGGTTTTCAGGCTGCTGTGATATGTAGTATTGTACCAAAACTCGGCTAAAGGTAGCCACTTCGTCCATTGACCGGGATGATCATGACATACTCCTCGTAAATAGGTCTCTAAGCATTGATTGACTCTTTCTGTTTGTCCATCGGACTGAGGGTGGTAGGCAGTAGATAAGTTAAGTTGAACTCCTGCGGACTTGCATAAGGATTCCCAGAATTTACTCGTAAAGATACTATCGCGGTCTGAAACGATATCTGATGGAAGACCATGTAGTTTGTAGACGTCTGAGATGAAGATAGTGGCCACTGTACTTGCCGTAAAGGGATGGCTAAGAGAGCAGAAATGAGCATACTTGGAGAATCGATCCACTACCACAAAAATTGTGTTTTTTCCAGCCGAAGGAGGGAGTCCCTCGATGAAATCCATACTGATGCTTCTCCATTGACGGTCAGGTATTACGAGAGGCTGGAGCAGTCCGGGTGATGCTGAACGATCATAATGGATCCTGTGACACAATATACAATCCTTAATCCAAGAATCAATGTCCTTCTTCATATTTTTCCAATAGAATAGCGATTTAATTCTTTGATACGTAGTTGTAATCCCTGAATGTCCTCCGATAGGTGAAGAATGTAAGGCTGTAAAGATCTTGTATTTTAATTCTGAATTCTGTCCAATACAAATACAATTGTTCTTCCTTAATACTCCATCTAATAGTGTGAAATCCGGATGATCAGAACTGTTCAGTATCTTGCCCTGATAAATAAGCTGTAATGTAGGATCCTTATCGTAACTGTCGCTGACTTCGAGCATCCATGCTGGTTTAATAGTTGTGATGGCTAATAGGTGTCCCTTGCGAGAGAGTGCATCAGCAGCTAGGTTCTCAGCGCCCTGCTTAAACTGTATTTCGAATTGGAATCCCAAAAGTTTTGCCATCCACTTCTGCTGAAATAATGTACCCAACTTTTGATCTTTGAGATATTTGAGGCTATGATGATCGGTTTTGACTATAAACATTCGCCCCATGAGGTAATGTTTCCATTTGAGGATTGCATGGACCATAGCTATCAATTCTTTTTCATAAACGGAGAATCCTAAAAATTTAGGACCGAGGCTTTTAGAGTAGTAAGATAGAGGATGTCCATCTTGAGATAATATCGCTCCAATTCCCACATCACAGGCATCTGTCTCGACTGTAAAAACCTTTTGGAAGTCCGGAAGTGATAATACGGGAGCAGTAGATAATATTTGTTTAAGCTGTCGGAAAGCTGTGGTGGCTTCTTCATTCCAGTGGAAGCAGTCTCTTTTTAGAAGTTGAGTCAAAGGTTTGGAGATGAGACCATATCCTTGTATGAACCTTCGATAATATCCGGATAATCCTAGAAATCCTCGTAATTCTTTGAGTGTGGTTGGATTAGGCCAATCTACAATATCCTGAATTTTTTAGGAATCTGTGGAGACACCCTGTGCAGAAATGAGGTGTCCTAGATATCCGATGGACTTTTGGCCGAATGAACACTTAGAAATCTTTGCAAACAATGAGTTAGATCGCATAATATATAATGTTTGTGTTAAGTGTGATATGTGTTCATCCCATGATTTGCTATAAACTAATATATCATCAAAGAAAACCAATACGAACCTCCTAATAGCATTAGCGAAAATGGAATTTATCATAGCTTGAAATGTAGAAGGCGCATTAGTGAGTCCAAAAGGCATAACTAAGAATTCATAATGCCCTAAATGTGTTGAAAAACTTGTTTTATAAATATCATCAGGCATCATCCTAACTTGAAAAAATCCGGATCGTAAATCTAAATTAGAAAAATATGTAGCACCATGAAGTTCATCAAGTAAGTCATCAATAAGAGGGATAGGAAATTTATTCTTTACCGTAAGGTCGTTTAAATATCTGAAGTCTACGCACATCTTCCATCCTCCATCTTTTTTAGATACAAGTAAAACTGGGGAGGAGAATTGACTCTTACTTGGGCGGATTAGACCTGCTTGGAGCAATTCGTTTACAATTTTTTCTAGTTCACCCTTTAGATGATAAGGAATGCGGTAGGGTGGAAACTTCTTTGGTTTTGCATCCGGTATCAGGGAGATATTATGCTCAATATCCCTGCGAGGAGGTAGTGTAACCGGTTCCTTGAAGATATCAGAGTAATGATCCAATAATTGCTGCAGATTAGGATCTGGATTTGGTGCTGGTTCAGAGGTCGAATCCATAAGATATAACTGAGCTAGCCAACACACTTCTGAAGACCGGAGGGACTTTTGAAGTTGATGTGCACTGATAAGTGATAACTCTGCTGTTGATCCTATGCAGGGTATAGATAAGGGAATACCTCCGGCATGAACTGTATACGTCATTGATTGGTAACTCTGAGATACGGGATCATATTGACGTAACCAATTTCCTCCTAGGATCATATCATATGAACCATTCAGATTGAATAATCTAAAATCAAAGCATAATTTGTGGAGATTCATCGACCAGCATAAATTTTTGCAGATTTTATCGCTGATCGTGCGATGGCCACTTGCTGTTGCAACGGATAGTGGTGTTGCTTCTTCAGTGATAAGATTAAGAGATGCCGCATACGTCTCATCCAGAAAACGGGTAGTACTACCGTTATCGATAAGGATGAGTATATTCTTGGATTTGTGGCGTCCTATAAGGCGGAAGTGATTCTCTGCTGATTCTCCTCTGATAGCATTAATAGTTAAGTGTGGAGTTTCGGATGTACCCATTGAGTTCTGAAAGATAGGACTCGTTTGAGCGATTTCAGTTGAGCGTGTTACCTCTTCTTCTTCTTCTTCTTCCCCTGATAGAAGGTATAATTGCTTTGCTGAACATCTGTGTTCTCTGGAGTAAGGTGCTCCACATTTAATACATAATCTTTTCTCGTACCTCTCTCGAGCTAACTCATCAGGGATGTGATGACGATTGAATCTTGGGCGACTGGGTGGCACTGAGATTGGATTAGTACTACTTGGGGTGTTTTTATTCTGCCCGTGGATGCTAAGTGGGATGGTTTTCATGAGTGCTGAGAATTCCTCATCTTTTCCCTTTACGAAATCAATAATATCTTCTTCTGATTGTAGATCTGCGAAAGTGGCTGCTACCCGTAACTCTTCCTTAAGGCCACCGATTAATATTGTCATGAAATTTTCGGATGTAAAATTCGGATGCAATACTGCTACATGACTCCTGACTTCATCGTATTTGTCCAAGTAATCTGCTAGTGTGCCTTCTTGTTTCAAATGCATGAAATCTGCCAATACACGTCTCGGATGTGATGAGTCGAAACGCTTCATAAGGGCTCTCACGAAAAGATCCCAGTCTGAGGATTGGGAGGTTGCTCTATAACCTTGTATCCACTTATCAGCTTTTCCCACGAAGGCTATGGTAGCATAAGTGAGCCAATCCTTCTTCAGAATCTGTCTCATTACAGAGAAATATTGGGTAATCCGTCTCAACCAGGATCGAGGGTCAGTTCCTTCAAAGGTCGGTAGCTCCAATTTGGGTCCTCTATATGATTCTGGCGGAAGCTGTCGCGTTGGCTCTTCTGGATCAGTTATAGGTTGACAAGTCGCAGTGGAAGAACTCTGAGCTTGTCCCAGTATGGATTTCTCCTCTATAAAGGAACGCATTTGTTGACACATAGCCATAAGTTGTGTCTGGATAGACTCGTTATTCTCTTTTATCTCCTTAATGCTGCGCCCAATCCTCTGTTCTAAGGCTTGAACCGAGGTCTGAATATCCAGATGGACTTGATCCAGCTGGTTTTGAAAATCCAGCATTGGTAAATCCTAGTTAGACATGTAAGCTTCTAAGCAGTCCGATTCTTCCTGGTTTTCTGTGAAATCGCTGATGTTGATTTTAACCTTGTTTCTCTTTTTAGGCCCCAGCTTGTTGTTTTTGCCGTTATGGCTCCGATACCACTTGTTAAGAAAGGAGAGGGATAATACAGAAGAATGGAGAGGGATGTGAAATAGAGAGAATTAGAGAGAGAATTAGAAAGATATTCAAATTTTCATATCCAATCGTTTTTCGTACACAGATTATATTTAATCGCAAAAGTAAAGAAGTAACGGTTATATGACCGTTACTCAAAAGTGGGCTTCCGTAGTCGGCCCAATATCCTTAATTGGTCTTGTGATTAATTAAGAGTTTTATTATCCAATAGCCCAAGTCTTCTTCCTTCTCCTATTGATTCTTCGATCATGTTCTTGGAGGGTGCTTCCTCTTCTGATTCTGTAATTCTTGCTAGATGAGAGATAGTTAGGAGATTTAAAGATGGTTTCGTGACATATTGCACTCTTAATTAGCAATATGTAAAATGGTAAAATGAAAAGCAGCAACGGTAAAATGGGGAAACGGATAGATTATACAGTATTCAAAAATCAAATTGACAGTAGATTAAACGAATATTCTCAATTAATATTGAGCTTTTTATTGGGCCCAAACACGTGACTTTACATTTGCCGGTTGCCCAAGACTTAATTCAGGGGTAAAAATTTACCAGAGATTTTTAAAATTAAAATATCGTTGAATTAAAAATAATAATCATATTAGTACTTATATATTTTAAATTGCGTTTCTAACATTGATTTTTACAGTTTTTTCATCTGATTAAAACTGTTTTTCTTTAATCAAAAAGAAAAATATCATATCTCTAATTTCTTTAAATAAAATTCATTTCGAGTTGTATTAAATTTTAAAAATGACAAAATAAACAATAACCATTCAATTATATAAAGTAATTTATTATTTAATTATCTTGTATATCTAGGAAATACGTAACTAATGTATCCAAAAGATTTAAAATGCTAAAAGTGGAGTATAATTTATAACATTGAATAAAAATTATTTTCATATCATAACTATATTTCGGTAGGCCTTCCGAATGTCAAAGCATGAATGTATATTAATTACATGACTAAAAAATATTTAACTGTTATTCTAAAAAATAGCAATTAATTATTAATCTAAAAAATAAACAACAAATGCCAACTATTGAGTTTAGTATAACATTATAATTTGGATTGATATTATGAATGTTAATTTGTGTTCGCTGGTCAATCATCATTTTAATTTCAATTAATACATGGTACACCATATTTTAATTGAAAATACACCAACAAATTTTTCCTTTTATAAAAACCAATCTAAATATTATATATATAATTTTAATTCATAAATAGTAATATTACTGTAGTATTTGTAAAATTTGAAAGTTGTCATGTATTTTATCAATGCTAGAAACTCAAATGTATTTTATTAAAAAAAATTAGATGTATGATATTCTTTTTTATTAAAAAAACTGTCAGATGAAAAAGTTGTAAAAATCAGTGCTAGAAACGTAATTTAGAATATGTTAATATTATATTTATTATTTTTTTTAATTTAGTAACATTTTAATTTTAAAATACTTCTAACATTGTTATAATCCATAAAAAACTCTTAATTTGGTACTTGGAATAGTGCTTTTGTTTTGAAAAGTAAAATGGAATATTAAAATATAAATTCTTAATGTTTATTGGGTTAATTTACAATTACCGTTAAAAAGATGATAAACCTAACTCTATGTTTTTTAACGCACACAAAATTAAAAACAAATTTACACTATATCTATAGTTAAAAAATTACAATTTCACCTTAATTATGATTTGCAAAATGACTCAAAAGGGATCAACGTGGTCTACGAAAGAGATAGAGCAAAGTATATGCAAAAGTGTATAATTCGAACTTCGAAGCTTTACTAACTAGTAAATATAAATAGTGCTGACTTTGTTGACTGGAACTTTAGATACATAGCAATTAAAATTTTGATGGCATTTGGGTGAGTGAGTGGTCAGCGCCAGCGGCCGTGTGGACTGTGGATTTTGCCGGCAGGAGGAAGAAGCTAATTTGCCTTTGCAGGGATGTCTTCACGATCATCGATTGGATTTGACGAAGTGAGTAACCTTAACGCCTCCAGCTCCGAACTGGATTTGGATCGCCCGAATATCGAGGATTATCTGCCATCCGGATCAATTCAAGAGCCGCATGGCAAGCTACGCCTGTAAGTTTTCTTCTCTTGTGCTTCAAATACCATTAGGCCTTACTGTCTGTTGACAGGACAGAAAAAAATATCCTTCACTTTTTTTGTTGTTTTTGCTTTTTTGTGATTGAAAAAATGTCATACTGGTTTATAGGCGAGATTTGCTTGATATTTCGCCGACTCTTACTGAAGCAGCTGGCGCAATTGTGGATGTGAGTTTTTTGGCTATGAGGCTTAATTGTGCCCTAATTTTGCTCATCAAAGTTCCTGCAAAAAAACTAGGAATTCGTTTTTTTCTTGATNCCCTAAATTCATAAGCTTCATGTAGAAGAAGAGTGCGCGGGAGAACAGGCATTCCGAATGTGTAATTTCCTTGCGTACCGATCACGCGGAGGACGGTGGATGGAAAACGCAGGAATTCCACTGCCGTGGATCCTGGAGGTGCGTGGTTACTGCATTGCATCCTTTCTTTCTATGATTTCATTTTTTTCAATTATTCTCTATATTTATAAAATTTATAAAATAAAAATAATTTATTGATAATTATTATTATAAATTATTGTTGATTTCAATTTACAGTCCAAATCTATCCATTAGTTAATCTTGATATAAATGTTAAATTTATTTCACATTAGTTATGAGTGATATTTATTAGATTTATAAGAATCTAAAGAGGATATCATACAATCTTCTTTAATCGTGGTCATACTCATTAACATCAAACTTTTTTAATAACATATTATTTTCTCATTCATATATATTATTTTATCTCTTATTTATATAATTTTTTATTCTCTTTCATCCAGATCATTCCAAATAAAATTAATTACTTTTAATTCAATCGTATTCTCTAAATAAATACAATACTTAAAAGTTTAAGTTATATTTTAAATAAAACATTAAAATTAATTATATTAAATATTTATAATAAAATATTATACTAAATAGAATTGTAGATTAAAATAAAATATTATTTATTTATCAAAATAGTTGCACACAATTATTGGTGAAATTTTATCCAAATATGATCGACAAATGACTCTTTAAATGTTGATAAATTCGATTGATTTATAAAGTATGACATATTAATCATAATATATGGATATTGTGCAAAATAGTGGTTCGAGTTTGGGAAAAACGAATAATGAAAAAAGCAAGGAATTGAGTTTGCCAAAGTCGAACATTTAATTTTTCCAATTCTGCAGCCAATCAAATTTAGCAAAATCGATTTGGTTTTAATTAACCGCTCACGTTTGCAAAAGTCGATTCCAGGGACGGTCGACTTTGGCAAACTCGATCGCAATCGATTTAGATCGCTTTTTTCTTCTTTCCTTTCCTCATCTGCTGCCGCCACTGTCCATCCGATTGGTCTTGGCTAATCAGCAAATCCATAAACAAAGATGATTCTACTTGAGAAAATCCACCAAACAAGTGCATCTCTAATCGAATAAAAAAGTTATATCAATTAATATCTATTTAAATAATAAATTAAGTTTTAAAGAAATTAAATGTACTAATATTATATAATAACATTATGCAATTAAATAATAATATAAATTAATCCATTTATAACACATGTAATATAATAATAACATAACTACAAATAAAAATAATAAATATTAAATACACAATATTGAAATTAAATAAAATATCATATCTAGAGAATTGAGAATGAATGAATGAATTGGTAGTGAGGTGGAAATAATGGGTAGAGGTGTGAATGAAAATCCGGTGATCCGAAAAATCGATGTAACCGAATCAATTTTTCGGTTATTCGAATAGTAAAGGATCGGATGCACTTTCGGATCGGATAAGGTTTTTAAATATTCATATCCGATTCGATCCAATTTTTTTATTATATTATATTATGTTTTTTTCCAATTTTATAAAGTAAAAACATTATATATGGTAATATATATTTTTTCTTTATTATAAATATTTGTTTTTTCCATTAATAATAATATTTTAATTTTTATTCTTATTTTTCAAAATAACCAATATGGAATAATATCAATTAATCAATATCGAAGATTGATTTTTGAAATTCATGTTTTTATTAACTTAGATAATTATTCTGATATTTTATATTATCATTTAAAATGTATTTAATTTTATAATTGATTTTATTTTTATAGGTTGTTATCACGAATATATAAATGAATTATGTTTATTTTTTGCAAATTAATATATTTAGAAGAAAAATTTAATTCATTGTTTACATACATTTTTTTTAATTTAATTCTTATATTGAATTCAATTTTTGTTTTATTGTTATTTGAAAATTTTGAATATATGTTTTTCGGTTGTTTTATAATTTGTATGTTTATCAAATAAATATCATTTTTTAGTGATTGATGATAATTTCTTATAATCAATTATAATTAAAAAATAATTATTATGGTATACGCAAATCGATTCATAAACCGATCCGCAATCAGATCATGATTTTTATGATCTGTATCCATCGGATCAGATCCATAAAATGATGAATGGATCGGTTACCCAATCCACGCACACCCTTAATAATGAGTAGAAATGAATTACATTTATAGAGAAAATAAGATAGTTAACTTTAGGAAAGTTGAATGTCATTCGAGTTTGCCAAAATTGACCGTCTATTGAATCAATTTTGGCAAAGTCGATTGGGCGTAGAATTGAAAAAATTAATTGCTCGACTTTGGCAAACTCGAGTGCTTGCTTTTTTAACCAATCACTTTTCTCAAACTCGAACCACCCCAAAAACCTTACCCCTTTCAAAAACCACCATATTTTGCACAATATCCCACTAATATCATATGACCAAAATCTATGACCATGACATAACAAGTCATACAATGGTTCAACCGCCAACATGGCGGCCGAAATCATATCTATATATGATCACATACACCATTGGAAATGGTCTCAATGTATAATCATTCGTCCAAATCTTTTAATGTATTATATCATAAATGTTATATTAGATTGATTTGTACATAATTTTAAAAGTATATAGACATAGATCTTTATACTATTTTAATGTTTATTTTGTAATTTTATCTGTCAAATTATTACTAGACAACTTCTAAAATTATATCACAGAGAGCTCCATCAATGGCGAACGAAAGACGATCCTAATTACTCTCTTTACCATTAATTAATCTAAACTTAACCCTATAAAAAGGAACGTAAAATAATACATTTTCAACTCACACATACATAATAAAATTTCTCTCCCAAGAACCATAGAATGGCGAGAATAAGTTTATCGGCTTTGTTCGTTGTTCTTTTTGCCGTCACGGCGATGAACTCCGGCAGCTGCAGCGCCGCCTGGTCGTGGGGTTTGAAATACGATAAAGCTTGCTTTCAAAGATGCATCAATATGTGTGAGGAAATGAATCACTTCTTTTGCCCTGTTACATGCTACAAAAGATGCAAAGGTACATTTTATTACGTGCGTTTTTATAGAAATTCAAGATTTAATGAATTAACAGATTGTCTCTATTGTCCGTTAATAAAATACAGAATGATAATAAAAATATTAGCTCAAACTCATTACTCATGTTGAATTTATATCACATTGTTAAAAGAAGTGTGATTGATTATGCTTATAAGAGTAGAATTCCATCACATAATTGCTTGATCAAATCTTTTAAATGTGTGATTTTATTCTCTTAATCTCGTTCGTTCGTGCTCTTACTTCGTAATTTCGGACACTCTATAATTCCGACATGCTATCGGAGCTGGTTCAATTCATTTCAAGTCGAAACCTTATGGTTGGACTTGAGCGGAGTGTTGAATTTGTCTCACATTACTAAAGGAAATGAGATTAATTAGGTTTATAAGAGTAGAGAATTATATCACATAATGACTTGTTCAAATCTTTTAAACGTGTGAGTTACTTCCCTTAATCTCGTTCGTTCACACTCTCCCGTCGTTATTTCGGCTAAACCTTATATTTTCAGCAAATCATGATATCATCCATCCTATAAATTAGTATATTTCTAGTTTTATATGCGATGTGAGATCATGCTTTTAAAACCTAGCCCAGATTGTTTGGGCTGGACGGTTGGTTCATCACCCGATCCATTCAAAAGATGCAAATGTAAATTTGTTATGTTCTATTTTAAAATTTAGGATATAATGAGTTGAGAGAGTCTTGTATAGTTCAATTAATAAGAAAAGTAAATTATATTAAAAATATTAGTTTGAACTAATTATTTGTTAGTATATTTATAGTTTCATATTTGATGTGAGATTAGAGTTTAAAACCTTTCCCGGAAATGTGCAGGTTGTCGGCCTGCTAAGTTATTATTTTAAAATACAAATATTTTTAACAACGGTTCCACAACGATTCAATGATCTATATTTGAGAAGATTGTGTGTATATGTATTTTAAGCAATAGAATTGATTTGAATATTTCGTTGTAAGTATATTTTTTATTTCGGGTTTTCGACTTGATCGGGATTTTGTTTCTTGTAGACAAGAAGACTACAATTCAACAAGCTCAAAAGGAAGCATTGAGTTCTCATGGAGAAGTAGTGCATAAGAAGGTGGTTACAAGGAAGCACAATCCAAGAAAGTATATTCTTCATGGAAATAACAATGTCTAATAACTTAATTTTTGTATTCTTGTCAATGTATTGGCTAATAAAATAAATAACAAAAATTATCGATTATTTCAACTTCGAACTTCAAAATTCGATCTAATTTAATTGTTTTAATAGTGTTCATATATTATATTTGTCAGAACATGAACACGACAAATTTAGGATATAAAATGTTCGTATATTTTAATAACTGCACGAATAATTTTATATCAGACAAAAATGATTGTTTTTTTTATGTTCGAATAGTGCAAGTTTGTTGGACTATTTCAATTTATAATATTCTATTAATTAGTTTTTTGGTGTTAGTTCAATTATTAAATTGGATAAAATCTTGGTGACTCAATTTTCATAAATATTTCATTTTTCTTATTTAAATTTTATGTTTCGATATTTGGTATGATTTTGAGAATTGGGTTCAATAAAGTGATAATTTAATAACGTGAATATTAGAATAAGAGTAATTTAATAGATACATTTGAATATTTAATAATACATTAGAAAACAAAACTAATACGATATTAATTAAAATAATAATACTAAAAACCTCCAAATAACACGTTGAATGACGAAAATGGGGGAAAATTAGGATCCCCAATTGAAGATGGAAGCCGAAATACAGCAACTTGTGAATATGGGATTCGCCGCCGAGTTGGCGGCCGAAGCCCTAGCCGCCACCGACGGAAACGTCGTTAATGCTACCGATTGGCTTCTAAACAACGGCAATCGTCTTTCTCCGGCGGCTAAACCTCAATCGCCGATTATCCAACCCAAGATTAGTACCTTCTTCAACTTTAAGAAAGATACCGGACGATTAAGCCAAGAAAATGAAGCCGTTGATGAAGATCGAGAGTTAGTACTGAGAAAAAAGCGTCAAAAAGGGGACTCAACGCCGTCGCCGCCGCACGTACCGTTATCGGAAAGAATGCGGCCGCAGAGTCTCGATGAGGTAAGAGGGCAAGAGCACATTCTCGGTGAAAACACTCTTCTCCGATCAGCCGTCAATTCCGGCCGCCTCCCATCCATCATTCTATGGGGCCCACCAGGAACCGGTAAAACTTCTATTGCAAAAGCTATTGCAAACTCCTGTGGAGAATCTTCCGTCTACCGGTTCAGGTCTCTCTCCGCCGTCACCTCCGGCGTAAAGGATATCAGAGAAATCGTCGATCAGGCCAAAAAAGCAAAGAACAAGAGAACAATTCTGTTCCTCGATGAAGTTCACAGATTCAACAAAGCACAGCAAGATTCATTCCTTCCTATAATCGAAGATGGAAGCATTATATTCATCGGAGCCACAACTGAAAACCCATCCTTTCATCTCATAACTCCATTGTTATCCCGCTGCAAAATTCTAAACCTTCACCCATTAAAGCCCCATCATCTTTCTTCTCTTCTAAACCAAGCTGTTTCAGATCCCCACAGAGGATTATCATTATCATTATCATCAAGCAAACTTCAATTCAAAGTAACAGAAGAAGCCATATCCTTCATATCCTCCCAATCCGACGGTGATGCTAGAGTCGCCCTAAACTCCCTCGAATCCTCCGCCACAACCGCCATAGCCAGATCTCAAGATCACACAATCACTCTCCAAGATGCTAAACAAGCACTACAATGCAAACACATAGCCTACGACAAATCAGGTGAAGAACACTACAACCTAATCAGCGCACTCCACAAATCAATGCGTGGAAGCGATGCTAACGCTTCGATTTACTGGTTAGCGAGAATGATCGAAGGAGGTGAAGAGCCACTGTACATTGCTCGTCGACTAATCCGATTTGCTGCAGAAGATGTGGGTTTAGCTGATCCACAAGCTCTGCAACAAGCAATTGCTTGTTATCAAGGCTGCCATTTTATTGGAATGCCTGAATGCAATGTTATTCTTGCTCAATGTGTGGTGTATTTAGCCATGGCGCCGAAGTCAGTTTGTGTTTATAGAGCAATTGAAGCTGCGCAGAAAATGGTTAGGGATTCTGTGGGGGAGAATGAGAAGGTTCCAATGCATTTGAGAAATGCACCAACGAAGATGATGAAGGATTTTGGCTATGGTGAAGGGTATATTTACCCTCCAGATAATCCTGATTCTTCGTCATTACAAGATTATCTTCCTGGTTCGATTCAGGGGTTTAAGTTTCTGCAATGGCCATAAAAGCTGTTAAATATTAGCTTCTAATCAGTTATTGAGGTTTGTTCTAGTTTTTGGAGATGTGTTTTGGCAATGTTTTGATAACCAATGTTTTGGCAATGTGAAGTAATATATTATTTTATTTATATTTAATATTATATATTATTAAATATTATTATTTAAAAAAACTATAATATATCATATTTTACATTATGTCATTATCTCTTCATATTTTTATTATATGTATAGTAATGCTTTTTATTTCTTTTAAATATAAATTGTATTTTTCTAATTTTCAATTTTTAATCTACAAAATCAATTTTAGTGTATTGTATTTCAATATTAAATTCAATAAAATTGAAATAGATCGTTTGAACATGCTTGAACATGTTTTTCGAACGAATGTGAACATTCATGTAGATATTTGAACAATGTTCAAACATAGATTATTTTCGGATAAAATAAGAATGGACAAAACACAGATTATTTTCGTTTATGTTTGAAATATAAACGAACATGAATATTGAATTTCGGTTTATTCAGATCGAATAACAACTCTAAAACGTTATGTCGAATCTGCACTGAAATAATAAAATAAATTAAATTATTAAACTATAAAAATATACAATTTTTATTCATAGAAATTTAAATAAATGAATTCAAAAATTCAAAATTTCATTTTTTACAAATCAAATAAGTTAGATGCAATTCGATCCAATGAATATCTATATCGACCAGTATTTTGTTTAAACACGAGCAAAAACCTATATAGCAAAATTTGGGCACTGATGCCATAGAAGTCATGCTGTAAACAATTTAATCATTAAGATCCAAAATTTATGTATTTCATTGCCTTATTCTTTGTAATAAGACAACTATATTTTAAAATAATATTAATCAAGGCTATGAAAAACGTTGGATAGTGTGGAATCATTAAAAACGTTGACGCTTCCGTAAAACTTATTTTTTATATAAACGTAATTTTGTAAAAAATCGTTGCAAATACTGTTTTTTTAATTTAAAAATATTTATATTTTTAATATTTACCGTTTTATTAATGATTTTTAGACCCCTATTACTTCTAAAAGATAGAACTTCGCGTATGAACATTTCGGTTTAGATTTTATTTTTTAAAACATTGGTGTAAATTTTAGGGATATTGTGCAAAATATGATGTATTTTGAATCTATCATGTGTTATATAGTGAATCACGTTTGAAAACGTGAGCGTTGAATAACGTGTTGACTCGCATTTCCCAAACGCGAACCATCAATTTTTGTAATAAATTGGCGATTCACTTCTACCAAAATTGACTCAAAGAGCGATCACTTTTGGCAAACACGAATGAGATGTTCGCATTTATCAAAGTTGACCGTTCATCCTCATTTCTCTATAAATACTTCATCATACCCATTATTTTTCACTCCACCACCAAATCATTCATCATCTTTTCATTTTTATAGGTATGATATTTTATTGAATTATTTTTTTATATATTTTATGTTTAATTTTATATTCTTAAATAATGTTATTATTTAATTACATATTAGTGTTATATAGTGATTAATTTATGTTATTATTTATTTACATATCCGTGATTAATGTATTACATTTAATTTGTTAATAGTTAAACTTATTATTTTAATAGTAATTAATTGATATAACTTTTTATTCGATTGAACTCGTTTAGTGGATTTTCTCAAGGAGAATCATCTTCGTTTATAGATTTGTTGATGAGTCAAGGACAATCCTGTTTATTTAGTGTATATTTTTGTCAAATTGGTGATTTTTACTTTACTATGTAATGTATATTATTTTCATGAAGAAGAATTCTACCTTGGAGATGCAAAACTTGATTCGGATGCTTCTAAAATTGAATCGGAACCAGAACCACCACCTTCACAAGTGAATTGTATTGTGGGAAATGAATCTTTTACTCACACAGTTATTCATGCTTCCCGATTGACTCGGCGTTTAACTAGAGTTTCTCATTATATTCGATCGAGTATATACCCTATGAGAGATTAAGTGATTGTGGATGATTTTTCATTTGCCCAACCAAGACGTGTATACCTATTATGCATCGACGCGTCTATCTCCTCACGACTCTGCTTCAAAAACGCTCGGAATCACAGAACGGGATTTGAAGCATGGGTAAAGCAGGTACTTTCTAAAAAACGAGTTCATTTTTTGACTTATGTATTCTCTCTTTTTATTCAAAATTGCGTATATCTTCTTCCTTCTAATGGGATGAACATGCGTTGTATCTGTTTTGAAGAACCCAAACGCATAAATCAAACATTATATTATAAAATTGATGTGTTCATTTTGTGGGTTTTCAATTATCTACCCTCACCCGACTTTCTCTGATTGCACGCGGTTGTTTAGTAAAGAAGCAATGAAACGGAAGGTGCTGATCTTATTTCTCCGAACTTCATTAAGTATGCAAAGTTTTAATAGATTTGAAGAATTAAAGTTTATTCAGTTGCAAACACACCGCTTAAAAAAAGCAAATTGATTTTACCAATTTCTGCATTTTTTGTATTGAAGAATAAATGTAGAACTTGAACAAATTTTAGATGTTTTTAAGAAATTATTTCACTTTCAACTATTTATGTTGTTGATTTAGTTGATTCTAATATAATTTGTGACTTGTAAATGTATCATTAACATTGTATCATAATATAAATAGTTATAATATAGTGGTTTCGGAAAATCAATTCTTCTAAAAATGTTGCTTTGCCGCTTCCGCTTCCACGTTTCGCGCATCCGCTTCATCGCTTCTCAACATCACATGTGTATATTCATCGTATAATACGATGAATCTTGAGCTGGAGTTGGGAATGAGATTTGTGGATAAAGCGGATATTGTTTGTCATTTTCATATCGTCAAAAAATATCAGTTTAAAGTTATTGAAAGTACATCCTCTTGTTGGGCGTTTGAGTATTTTTTGAAAAGTCAAGTAGGATGTCGATTTCACATTCGCGCCAAATGTGATGCGAAGGATCACATGTGGCAGTTTCAAAAGGTTCAAGACCACATTCATGTGGTGCGGGTAATGTATCTACTAGACATCGCAATATGACCTTGAATTTCATATGGTACAATACATATGGATTAAAGGAAGTATGAAAATTTTTTAATTCTTCTAATTTATATTTTAGAGTAGCCACATTTGTTATAAATACAATTTTTTAATTTTGTGTTTTTATGTAGTTTTGAAAGTGCAGGATGCTAGAAACGAAATACAAGTTATGTATGTGTATTCGATTACTTACGATAAGGCATGACATGGGTGCAACATTCTTTTGAATTAATGCACGGATCTTGTGAGTCACCAATAGAGAGGTTACCTATACATTTAGTTGCTATACAATAGAAGAATCCTGGTACTGCGGTAGAATTGCAATATTTTGACATCGACATTGGACCTCTCGATAAAGCTATACGGTTTGTTTCATGGGCTTTCAAACCATGCGCAAAAGCGTATAACTATTGTGTACATATTATTTCCATAGATGCCACACATCTTTACAGACGGTACGTACTTTTTATAATATTTAAGATTTTTTAAAAGTTACATGAATGCCTTTAACACATGACTTTACGTATGGGTATGATCACAAACTATTGATTGCAGTTTGTAGAGATGTTGGTGGTCATGTTATTCCCCTTGCCTATGCGCTTGTTGATAAAGAGCGTATACAATTGTACAAATGATTCATATAGCAACTCGATAGATACGTTATTCGAGGGAATAACACATGCATCGTATCTGATAAATATGTTGGCATAACAGGAGCAGTTGAGTCGATAGATGCCTTTCTCTCGGGGCGATTAGACCACAGATGGCGTCTATGACATTTTACATCTAATCTGAATACACAAATCAATAAGGAAGTCTGGAAGCTAATTTACAGGACTGGAGCTACTTCTCTAGAATCAAAGTGGTGGAATTTCATGCAGGAGATAAGAGGTTGATCTTATATAAAAATATTTTAGAGCGTTTTTTCTTAAATCAGTCAATTTTTAATTATTCAGAATTTAATTGTTGTGGGACATGAGCGATATACGAGGTTGGACCCACAATGTGTGAGCTTACGTCCTCGGGAGAGCGAAGCTCTACCTTGGTTTTCACTATAATAATCGAGAGATACAATTACAATGAATAAATATCGGTAATCTGGGAGAAAACGGCACGAAAAGCAATCAAATATGCTCCGCCACGATGAAACTGCCGAAAACTCGCAAGTAAGGGGCTGGCCGCGAGATTTCGTACGAAAACTTGCGAATAGTGATGCCAAGCGAAAACTCACGGATGAAGCAAAGTCTCGCGGGTACGAAGCTGCGTAACGGGGGAAACTCAACTAAAACTCGCGAATAGTAGCTCAAGCGGAGTTGGCCGCGAGTTTTGGTGCGAAAACTCGCGGGTGGAGGCTGAAAAACGAAGTCTCTCGAGTACCTTCACAAGTTTGAGCGAGAGCCTTGCCTTTGGAGGTACAAAAAGAGTTTGAATCCATTTTCAGTGCCTTGAGGTTCATATTTATAGAGAAATCCAGCCCAATTAATAAGTTTCAGGCCTAGGGGCCCAATTTCACTTGATTCAGCCAAAAGTACCCAAATAATATTCAATTAAACTGGGATAAATGTCATACCACAATAGAACTCCAGAAATGCATCTCGATCGAGAATTAGCCAAAAATATCGAAGAGATAATACCGGAAAACCTCGTAAAATAATTCATTACTTCCAGATATCGAATATACAGCCAAAAATATCGCCACAACTTACCGGCACGCTCCCCGGGTGCCAAATTATGAAAATATCCTTGCCCCGTCTAGGGCCGAATTTGTCCGAGACTGCTAGAAACGTTAGTCAAATGCTAATCTGTAGGTCCGGGAAGTCCAAATTATAAGAATACCCCCAAAACTATAGAGTGACGTAAATACACGAGAATACCAAAAATACCATCTAGCCACGTCGGACAAGCTCCCGGGATGTCATAATACCGAAAATATCCCCGGGTAATATCAGAGGTAAAGACAGAAGAGCGCATTATTGGTTAACCAAACTAGAAGTAGAAAGAAACATACACAAGTGGGCACTCGCATTCGATGAGAGGAAACACCATGACACATTGACAACCAACTAGATAGAATGAGTCAATGAGTTAATGAAAGAGGTTTGATGTGATCCGATATCTAGTATTGTAGATTCTACATTTTATCGAACACAGAACCTATTCATAACGTGTTGCAATGAGCTTTTAGATATGACCCAAAACATTGAGGTACATTTGGTTTGACTATCACATTGTGATATTTACGTACATCATAATGTTATGATGCATGCATTCACCGTAGCGACTCAAAGGTGGTATGAGAAACAAAGGTCGAAAGCAAACTAGTATGAGATGAGGTATTGGGATCCTGATCGACAAGTCAGTGAGGTGCAATGTGTTAGACGGGGAAGGGTCTGCATTCTCTCAAAACTGTTGACTTGGTAAGACAGACTTGCTCGCGTGGTCGTTGGATTGTTCACCTTTTACCATGTGGTCATGCTTTACGGTGTGCAAAGATGAGTCATATTACTGAAACTAAACTCATTATTGGTAGACCGACTTCGTAAATCCTCCGTGCTCAGTACATGGATATGGAGCTTATACCATTAGGCCCAAAGAGCGAGTGGCTTGTTTGGGAGTGACACATTCATTCTGATCGAACACGAGAGAATAAATCTGGAACTGGGTGCGATGAAGATCCCAACTGGGATACGCAGTTTGATTGTCTAGCCCAACGGTGCATGGACTCGTACCATGCTCAAAGCATAGACTTTTGATCGGATGTAGGACAGGAAGTACGAACCGATGGGCCGCTAGCGTCGAACTGGCTGATGGGCACTCCATGTGGATCTGTATGACTACTATGACTCAGAACCCCCGTACAAAGCGTTTGAGTCATCTGCCATCTGCTGGCAACCACATGTGGCTGTTGCACAACAACCTGAGACATACTCCGTAGATGTTCTGTATGTACACCATAAAAGCAAATATAATTATATAATTTGTAGGAAATAGATAACGTAATTTGAAATTACCTCATACATAATTGGTTGTACCACACCCCCATGCCAACCATGCTCTCTAGGGTCCATGTTTTCCAGTACTAGAACATCGATATTGTGGTACCAGGTGTAATAAGCTTCATCGCCAATAAAGTTATTATTTGGCTCATATAAATGTTCCAACCTCGAGGCTCACAAACCTAAAGTATCGGAATGTAAAACCTCTCATTTTTGTCATATTTTCACCCAATGTATGTGGCTCTGATTGTAATATTGTTGAATACATGGTGGTATGCAGATTGGAAGGCAAACTATCTCGTAGTTCGCTCAATGTTATGAGGCTCAACTATACCAAAAAAGAACATCGGCCCCGGTACCTCCGATGAGCCGGAGGGTTCACTAACATTCACAAAATGAATAGGTTTGAACGGCGTCCAAATGAACTAAAAATAACAAAAAATGTAATGACATACAAATATAAACATGAAATTATAGTTAAAATGTAGATGTACCCGTGATCGACGAAGTAAATCAAACGAATCCCGTTAAATACTTAAATGATGGTTACAACTCCAGTGCGAACCATTCGTTTAACATAATTGTCATAATCACTATAAATTATATTATAAATGAGCTTAAAGTACATATATAAATGTATAGATACATCCAACTAAAGATCATATGCATGCGGGATCATAATCGTCTCTATGAAAGTTGTCTCTTAACTCAAGACAAATAGTGGGCAACCGGCTATATGCCCAAATATGTTAAAGTCAAAAATATTAATTATCTTAAATTAGTATTGCAATTTAGTGTTTACCATAAGCAAACACATCATACCACTCAGAGTCCGACATCCCATGGCAACCTCGCACAAATTCCGATACAAGAAAGCTAGAACTATCGACCCCCAACTAAACCTCTTCATTTCTTCAATGTCAGCGAATAGATCCAGAAAGATCAACCTAGTCTGATCGCCGTGTGTGTCAGGAAAAAGAATACCGCAGACTACAATGGTTGCAACGTCCGAACTAACATATTATAATATTGAATTAACATTGTACGTAACAAGGAAAAAAATGTATGATTTGTACCTCAAAACATCGTCTTCGGGGGAAACCATAGTAACTGATCTAGTTGCAGCTATGATGTGATCACCTAACGACCCCAAATAGAAACACCGGCCATTGATGTCATCCTTCGTTGCAACCCAACTGAAACGCTCCAACAAAAACTGAAACCAATCTTCATCGGTCCGAACTGTTCTTCGGCTAACAATCGGATTCCCGTCAATCGGTAGACCTCATATCAAAGATACATCTTGTAATGTGACAGTAGCCTGCAATTGAAACACATCGTAAATATCAATTATAAGATCATATGAGTAAAAACAAATATTTACTTCACTGCATGTGAAGAATAATGTATGTGTATATGGTCTCTATCGTTCTATTAAAACACTCAAAAGATACTGATCCAATTACAACCGATTGCTTTTGAACATACCGTAAAATCTCCACATGTCAAGAACACTAGCAACATTCTAGCTTATTCTTAAATTTTTGAGAGTCTTCTCTTAATGCTTGAAATTCAATTTATTGGCACTAGCGTCCCTTCGAAGCAATTTCCGAGCGATGTGTTTGTATTGCAGATTTAAGACGCTATGATCAATCGGATGTTATGCGCGATGCACCATATGTTGTATGTATAAATTCATAAACAAAAAAATGTTTTAAACAAATGTCAATTCCATAATCAACATAACCAAACTTATATTAACAAAAATACATTTCAATAATTTCAAAATAAAATTCATTAAATACATAAACAATTCTCAATTCCATAATCAACATAATCAAACTTATATTTACAAAACATATACCAAATTCAAAAACTTCCAAACTAAAATTAAATAAATACATACACATAGACATACACATACACATACACATACACATACACATACACATACACATACACATACACATACACATACACATACACATACACATACACATACACATACACATACACATACACATTTAATATAAAATTGTTCATTTAATCAAATACTAACACTTTTACCACTTAATAAAGATAAAATTGTAATATTTTCTTAAATAAAACATACATAACAAACACGAAAACATACGTAATATATTCGATTACTTAAAACGGAAGGAACGAGGAAACAAATACTTACCTATAACGGAACACGGATTGTCTCACCGGAAATGAACCTTGGAGGCGCAGGGCGACAGCGGAGCAAGGCTCAGGGCGGCCGGAGCTTGGCGCGAGGCTGCCGGAGCATGCCAGGGCGACTGGAGCATGGCAGGGGAGACATCAACAAGGGAGGAAATAAATATAAGAAAAATGTAGTCGAGTAACCCTAAATCGATTTTGTTTGCGTTTGCAAAAAGTAACCGTCCCTATGTTTAACTTTAGCAAACACGTGGTATTAATTATACCCTTAATTGCACTTCTCAAAGACGCGTGACCCATTTATTACAAAATTTGATAGCTTGCGTTTGGGAAATGCGTTATTCAACACTCGCGTTTCCCAAACACGATTCACTACAAAACACATGATGAATTCAAAATTCATCATATTTTGCACAATATCTTGTAAATTTTATATCTCTAAATTATAAAAATTTTATACCATCAAAAATTGTTTTAATGGTTCATATTGATTGATTCTGAATTTTTAAAATTATAAATATCATTTTGTTTCTAAATTTTATAATTGTATATTTGACCACAAATATTCAACACTATTCGGGTTCAATTGAAAAATAAATTAAGCTCATCTTTGATAGAGTATTGTTTAATCTCATTTTTTTAAACTTTGAAAATTGTAAAAATAACATTTTAAATGATCAAATTGATCACAAACATGAAATGGGGGATTTTTAAAAACTACTTCAATTTTTAAAACCTTTCATCAAAACTACACTCATTTTAAAATATCTTTCAAAATTATATTTCTTAGTTTTTAAAATTATAATAAATCGATATTTATAATTATTCAAAATTATAATTATTTTTTTAATATTTCTAAAAGTAAGATTTAACCCAATTGAATTAAAAATACATCAACATTAATTCATTCCATGTTTCAATAGTGAATATGTATATGTTATCAATATTGTCTGATCGTGTCATCCAATTGTATTCTTATGGAGAGACCATCGAAGCATCTCATGAAAAGACCTCAACTTTTAATTCACTTGGGTTAAATCTTACTTTTAGAATTATTGAAAAAGTGACCATAATTTTGAGTAATTATAAACATGAATTTATTATAATATAAAAAATTAAAATGTAATTTTTAAAAATATTTTAAAATGATTGTAATTTTGATGAGACTATGAGGTTTTGAAATAAAACCAAATGAAACAGAGTGATTCTTAAACCATTTTGAACTTAAAATATTAAATATATAATTTTCTCAATTTAATATATAGAAGGGATTTGGATATTTCATAAAATTTAAATGATTAAGGATTAATTTTCTAATTTAATATTTGTTTATATTAAATTATAATAAAATAGTTAAAAGAAGGAGGTAATCAGGTAAACACGGAGGGTCACAGAAATCTGAACTCAATTTCATAAAATTCGCCCCATTTCATCTTCGTCGCCATCTCCACATTTTTTCATTTTACTACAGAATCAATGGCTACTTTTAGATCGATAGCCGTGGCTTTAATTTCAGCGATGATTATTGTAAGCTTCTTCTTTGTACATGAAGTTCAGGCAGGTTATTGCAGTCCTTGGATGTCTGATCGGAGTTGTATGGACGCCGATCTGAAAATTGAAGTCAAGGCATCAGACGAGGCGATCAATAACGTCGATGAAACGGAACCGGAGATCGGAGAACCGGTCGTTCTGGGCCATTGATCACCTTGTTCAGTTTCGCCTCGGATCTTCGCTGGGGTTACTTGAGATTTAGGGCTAATGATGAATTTTAGGAATTCCATTTATAATTTAAAATGTTTATAATTAAATAAGAATAGTGGGCTTATTAGGTATAATTTTTCAAAATTGTGAAGGGTGAGAATTCATACTTTTTGAAGCTAATTAGACCGATGAACTAAAAATGTCTTCTATTAATCGAATCAGATAGTTAGATCAGTTTTTGGAATAAAATTAATATTAAATATTAATTTTATTTAAAATATTAAGATAAATGCATATAATTTAACATATAAAATCCAAAAAGTATACCTTAAACATAAATTAGGATGTAATCAACAAACAAATGAATACGCTATAACAATTAAATACATATTCCACGTAAAGAATGAAACCTTAAATTTAAAGACAAATCAAATATATTATATATAAAGAATGAAACTTAAAATTAAAAAGACAAACAAGAAATAAACCAATAACCCATAAGAAATAAATTTAAGCATATCTTATATACAATAAAAAATATACTTACAAATGATATTAATTATGAAGACGATGTTTCCAAATTCCCATTATTTTGTATACCACCGATTATTGATCAATACTAAAAAGAATGAAAATAAGAATTGCATAGCAAAGTTTTAACCTTTGAATTTGAATATAAGAAAAAATAGGAAAAGTAGGTAAGAAATCTTAACTTTAATTTATTAAATGGACCAAAAATTTTATGTCTCACTAAATTTTAATCGGTTGGACTGGGTTAAACCGGTTCAACCGGTGACGTGATACAGTTTTGAAATTAAACCATAAATCGGATTGGATTGNGTTTACCATAAGCAAACACATCATACCACTCAGAGTCCGACATCCCATGGCAACCTCGCACAAATTCCGATACAAGAAAGCTAGAACTATCGACCCCCAACTAAACCTCTTCATTTCTTCAATGTCAGCGAATAGATCCAGAAAGATCAACCTAGTCTGATCGCCGTGTGTGTCAGGAAAAAGAATACCGCAGACTACAATGGTTGCAACGTCCGAACTAACATAGTATAATATTGAATTAACATTGTACGTAACAAGGAAAAAAATGTATGATTTGTACCTCAAAACTTCGTCTTCGGGGGAAACCATAGTAACTGATCTAGTTGCAGCTATGATGTGATCACCTAACGACCCCAAATAGAAACACCGGCCATTGATGTCATCCTTCGTTGCAACCCAACTGAAACGCTCCAACAAAAACTGAAACCAATCTTCATCGGTCCGAACTGTTCTTCGGCTAACAATCGGATTCCCGTCAATCGGTAGACCTCATATCAAAGATACATCTTGTAATGTGACAATAGTCTGCAATTGAAACACATCGTAAATATCAATTATAAGATCATATGAGTAAAAACAAATATTTACTTCACTGCATGTGAAGAATAATGTATGTGTCTATGGTCTCTATCGTTCTATTAAAACACTCAAAAGATACTGATCCAATTACAACCGATTACTTTTGAAGACACCGTAAAATCTCCACATGTCAAGAACACTAGCAACATTCTGGCTGATTATTAAATTTTTGAGTCTTCTCCTAATGCTTGAAATTTAATTTCTTAGCACTAACGTCTCTTCGAAGCAATTTCTGAGCGATGTGTTTATCCTGCAGATTTAAGACGCTATAATCAATCGGATGTTATGCTCGATGCACCATATGTTGTCTGTATAAATTCATAAACAAAAAAATGTTTTAAACAAATGTTAATTCCATAATCAACATAACCAAACTTATATTAACAAAAATACATTTCAATAATTTCAAAATAAAATTCATTAAATACATAAACAATTCTCAATTCCATAATCAACATAATCAAAAGTATATTTACAAAACATATACCAAATTCAAAAACTTCCAAACTAAAATTAAATAAATACATACACATACACATACACATACACATACACATACACATACACATACACATACACATACACATACACATACACATACACATACACATAATTCATTTAATATAAAATTGTTCATTTAATCAAATACTAACACTTTTACCACTTAATAAAGATCAAATTGTAATATTTTCTTAAATAAAACATACATAACAAACATGAAAACATACGTAATATATTCGATTACTTAAAACGGAATGAACGAGGAAACAAATACTTACCTATAATGGAACACAGATTGTCTCACCGGAAATGAACCTTGGAGGCGCAGGGGCGGCCAGAGCTTGGCGCGAGGCTGCCGTAGCATGCCAGGGCGGCTGGAGCAAGGCAGGGGCGACATCAACAAGGGAGGAAATAAATATAAGAAAAATCTAGTCGAGTAACCCTAAATCGATTCTGTTTGCGTTTGCAAAAAGTAACCGTCCCTATGTTTAACTTTAACAAACACGTGGTATTAATTATACCCTTAATCGCACTTCTCAAAGACGCGTGACCCATTCATTACAAAATTTGATGGCTCGCGTTTGGGAAACGCGTTATTCAACACTCGCGTTTCCCAAACACGATTCACTACAAAACACATGATGAATTCAAAATCCATTATATTTTGCACAATATCCCGTAATTTTATATCTCCAAATTATAAAAATTTTATACCATCAAAAATTATTTTAATGGTTCATATTGATTGATTCTGAATTTTTAAAATTATAAATATCATTTTGTTTCTAAATTTTATAATTGTATATTTGACCACAAATATTCAACACTATTCGGGTTAAATTGAAAAATAAATTAAACTCATCTTTGATAGAGTGTTGTTTAATCTCATTTCTTTAAACTTTGAAAATTATAAAAATAACATTTTAAATGATCAAATTGATCACGAACATGAAATGGGGGATTTTTTAAAACTACTTCAATTTTTAAAACCTTTTATCAAAACTACACTCATTTTAAAACATATTTCAAAACTATATTTCTTAGTTTTTAAAATTATAATAAATCGATATTTATAATTATTCAAAATTATAATTACTTTTTTAATATTTCTAAAAGTAAGATTTAACCCAATTGAATTAAAAATACATCAACATTAATTCATTCCATATTTCAATAGTGAATATGTATATGTTATCAATATTGTCTGATCGTGTCATCCAATTGTATTCTCATGGAGAGACCGTCAAAACATCTCATGAAAAGACCTCGAATTTTAATTCACTTGGGTTAAATCTTATTTTTAGAAATATTGAAAAAGTGACCATAATTTTGACTAATTATAAACATGAATTTATTATAATATAAAAAATTAAAATGTAATTTTAAAAAATATTTTAAAATGATTGTAATTTTGATGAGACTATGAGGTTTTGAAAAAAAACCAAATGAAACAGAGTGATTCTTAAACCATTTTGAACTTAAAATATTAAACATATAATTTTCTCAATTTAATATATAGAAGGGATTTGGATATTTCATAAAATTTAAATGATTAAGGATTAATTTTCTAATTTAATATTTGTTTATATTAAATTATAATAAAATAGTTAAAAGAAGGAGGTAATCAGGTAAACACGGAGGGTCACAGAAATCTGAACTCAATTTCATAAAATTCGCCCCATTTCATCTTCATCGCTATCTCCACATTTTTTCATTTTACTACAGAATCAATGGCTACTTTTAGATCGATAGCCGTGGCTTTAATTTCAGCGATGATTTTTGTAAGCTTCTTCTTTGTACATGAAGTTCAGGCAGGTTATTGCAGTCCTTGGATGTCTGATCGGAGTTGTATGGACGCCGATCTGAAAATTGAAGTCAAGGCATCAGACGAGGCGATCAATAACGTCGATGAAACGGAACCGGAGATCGGAGAACCGGTCGTTCTGGGCCATTGATCACCTTGTTCAGTTTCGCCTCGGATCTTCGCTGGGGTTACTTGAGATTTAGGGCTAATGATGAATTTTAGGAATTCCATTTATAATTTAAAATGTTTATAATTAAATAAGAATAGTGGGCTTATATGGTATAATTTTTCAAAATTGTGATAGGTGAGAATTCATAGTTTTTGAAGTTTCAGTTAGACCGAGGAACTTGAAATATCTTCTATTGATCGAACCAGATAGTCAGATCGGTTCAAATCGGTTTTTGGAATAAAATTAATATTAAATATTAATTTTTTTTAAAATATTAAGATAAATGCATATAATTTAATATATAAAATCCAAAAAGTATTCCTTAAACATAAATTAGGATGTAATCAACAAACAAATGAATAAGCTATAACAATTAAATACATATTCAACGTAAAGAATGAAACTTTAAATTCAAAAGACAAATCAAATATATTATATATACAGAATGAAACTTAAAATTAAAAAGACAAACAAGAAATAAACCAATAACCCATAAGAAATAAATTGAAGCATATTTTATATACAGTAAAAAATATACTTACAAATGATATTAATTATGAAGACGATGTTTCCAAATTTTCATTGTTTTGTATACCACCGATTATTGATCAATACTAAAAAAGAAATGAAAATAAGAATTGCATAGCAAAGTTTTAACCTTTGAGTTTGAATATAAGAAAAAATTGGAAAAGTAGGTAAGAAATCCTAACTTTAATTTATTAAATGGATCCAAAATTTTCTGTCTCACTATATTTTAACCGGTTGGACTGGGTTAAACCGATTCAACCGGTGACGTGATACAGTTTTAAAATTAAACCATAAATCGGATTGGATCGGATCGAAAGTGTTACTGGTTCAAGGTCGGATCGATCCAACCAGGCGGTCCAGATCGGTTTCAAAATCTATGGGTGAGATGTTAAGAGGTGTTTGGTAAAATTATGGTATCATGATTTTTGTAAAAGATTATTATATTATTTTTTATTTTAATAATGAAAACACAAGTTATTTATTAAGTTATAAATATAAGGGTAATATAATAATTTCCAAAATTCTATATGCATATAATTGGTTTTAGTATGGATTATCGAATCATGATTTTTTAATGATAATCATATCGCAATTTTCTTTTTTTTATGTATCTTAACAAATTTTGTATCTTACAAACTCATCATACCGGACCGCTATTTGGATCAAAGTTCCAAGCAAACCCATTATGATTTTAAGCGATTGTATCAGATTTAATTTGTTTGATTTATGAAATAGAAAGAAAAAATTATTTTCAATTTAAATTATTTTTATTTTGAAATTATTCAAAATAACTTGTACAATTTTTTTATTTATATTTTTCAAAATATAAATTAAGAATAAATTTTCTCAGTTTATAATTTGTGTATCATTATATATTAAAAAAATAAAAATATTATATTTAATTATTGAAAATAAGATTAAATTAATTATTTTATAAATTATAATGATATAATAATTTATTTTAAGAGCTATAATAAAATTATTATTTTAATTTTTATTTTGTTTACGTTAACAAAGAATTTAGTCAAACATAATTGTATTAATAACAATTACAAGTTACAACTGAGCAAAATAACTAAATAGAAAATTTCAATTTATCATCCTCCTTCCATTTCAAACCCGGTGAACCGTGTACCGCTCCACCGGAAGGCGGAAAGGCGAATACTCGTCTTCTCTCACCGGATGGACGTTTTCGAAAGGATCAACGTACGAGATCTTCTACCGGCGCCGGAGTCCACTTCTTCTCCGCTGTCGTCGCCAGATCTGAGGCTACTCATCTCCCGTCTCGACGCTCATTCTCTCAAGATCAAATCCACGGTGCGGTCGTTCATTCTGTCGCACCAGGACGACTTCGCCGCCACATTTGAACAGTGTTCCAATGTTGCCGACCATTCCGAACGTATTTCAGAAGAAATCGTCGCGGTTCTGAATCTTATATCCGATCAAGCGATCGAGGAAGATGTCGGCGGGATCGTCCGGAAGATTGTGCAGACGAAGCGGGAGGCGAGGGAGAGAGCGGAAATTATTGAGTTTCTTGAGGTGGTTTTGGATTTAGATAGAAATTTGGGGAAGATTAGGAGTGATTTGAAGAATGGTAGAGTGTTGAAGGCGGCAGAATTGTTGATGGAGTTGAAGGAAGCTGTCGGAATCAGAGTTAATGGTGAGCACGAAGTGACGGAGGACGAACCGGCGGTGTACGGTATTCTTAAAAAGCGGTGGACTGACTGCTTTGAGGAGGTATTGACGAGCATTCTCTTTGGCGTTTCTCCTTGAAGCTTTTATCTGTGAACATTCTAGTATTCAAGTAATAAAAACGATAAATTCAAACTTAGCATTGAAAAATGTCATAGGTTTTTTGCCAATTCATATGCATTAGACACTGAGGATTAGCTTTCTGGTTAACATTGTTTCAGCAGACAGGGAAACAGTGATTTTGTCTGTAGAAAATCAAAATTCAATGGGTGAGAGAGTGTCCGTGTAACCGAGAAGTGAATCATGATTATTCATGGTATTACTACTTTTATAAACTAGAACATTTCTAGATTTATAGCCGATGTGAGATATGCATTCTCAACACTCCCCTCAAGTCGAGTTGGTTTTTGTTTGGTGTAGACTTGCTTCATTTTTTCGTGTATTACTTTTGGTAGTGTTCGAGTCGAGCTATTTTGTCGCTTAAGCTTCATGCGTTTTTTAATAGTTTTTTTGTCTAAACCGGGATGTACTAGCTGAAACCCACCCTCGAGCTTCGAATCATGTAGAAAATTAGGATTTAATGGGCCGTGAGACATTCCGTGTAGTGTAGTAAATAAGAAAAGTGAATTGCATTGAAAAGATTAAGTAAAACCAATTAGTCATGATATCACTACTCTTATAAACTAATCATTTCAAGTTTCTTATCCGGTATGGGATATATATAATAACCATATACTCCATGTATTTACACTTGTGAGTCATGGTAACTATATGGACTGACCTGTATTACTTTTACTTTGTTTATTCAATCTTGAGGTTGATTTTTTTTAGTTCTTCTCAGCGCAAAGTGGTGATATTTTCAATTTACTGATTGTTCTTTAGACCTGTTCAATTTGGATGTAGATTCGAAGGCTGCTTTTAAGGTATATGGAAAATGCTGTCCAATTTGAACAGGAGGATGCATCAGTTCATGTAAAGTATCAAAATGCTATAGATGATGTCCATGGACTTGAGCTTTATACTGTTTACAAGGCAATGGATGTAAGTTATAGTTAACTATAAGATTTTCTTGAAACTTCAACATTTCCTTCGTTTTGAAAAAGTTTCATATATTTTTTTGTGATAATCATCTAGGTTGTTGGCATTCTCAACGATGGACTTGCTAAAACTTCGGATTTTATGATAAGACATGTTTTTCCTCCAATAGTGAATCTGCTGTCGACTGTTTCATTTATTGAAGATGGGAATGAGGAATTGGGCCAAGTCTCTGAAGCAGTTCTTATGTTTGCTCCAGCAGCTGACCCTGAGGTGTAATCTGTGATCATTGTCAGTTTATCCTCTTATTAGATGGCACTTTAATATCTTAATTATGGCATACAAACTCTGATAGTTTTCATCAATTTTTTTTCATTTTGTAGGAAATCAAGAAGGATGGAGAAAGAATGTATGATGCACTTACCAAGATCATTAAATTTATAGACAAATTTATTTGCTTTCATAACAGCACATGGATGGGCGTTCTGGGAAAATTCACTTGGCCTAGGCTCTCAGATATGATAATTTCCAAATTTCTATCGAAGGTCGGTACATTTTTCTCGACATTGCCATTTTTTGCTCTCTTTCCAGAACTGGCTCTTTTTAAATTTTAAAGAGTTCAGTTTTTAACTACAAGTCTGAACTATTTCCTAAAAATAGTATGTTTAAAAAAAGCCTTTTGGTACAGTTTATTGTGAAGATATGTTGAGCAGAAGTTTTCTAAACTGCAGTTTTCTGCCTTGATTCTACTCATTGTTTAAAATCTACTCAACATTATCTATTCAGGTCGTTCCAGATGATGCTTCAAAGTTGGCCGAGTTTCAGGAGATAAGGAAAATCACAGTCGATTTTGAGGATGTTTTAAAAAAATTAATGTTCATATCTCCATCTGATATCAAGGATGAGAAATTGAGCAAATTTGCTGACAACATTGAGGTGCATTTTGCATCTAGAAAGAGGAAATATATTTTGGCTAAGGCCCGAAGGATACTACTAGAATCTAATTTCAGCATCCCTCAAGTGAGTATGTTGTAAAATCATGACTTATTTTTATTTATTTTCTACTTAGACTGACCTTTATTCTGTAGGATTACATGAAGGCAAGTCCTGACCTAGAACGAAAAGAACTTGCTGAAGAGGTCTCAGGTCCCATTTTCTTGCTGTTCTCTTCTGAGCAATGTCTGGTATCTGTAGCATCAAAACAACTTATGGAGCTGGTTCACCAGGTTCTTAAGGTTTGTAAATGACACAAAAACTTTGTATTTTATCGTATATGCCTATTCGTTTTTTAGTTGGGTTTCTCAAAGTTTTCTCTACAAATGTAGGACGTATGCTTATTACCTCCAAAAGTGGGGTTGGAGTTCTATCATACAGCTAGAAATGCTATATCCCTATATGAGGCCATCATACCTGTGAAGGTCGGTAGGTTTGATGTTTATCTTTGGTGTTTCCAGGATTTCATTTTTCAGTTTATCGAAAAATAAAAAGAATATATTCTATAGAAATTATAATAACGGTTTGCGCTAACTACATAGTTTCCCTTTATTTCTGCAGTTTTACAAGCAGCTTGATTCCATTAACCAGGCAGCTGCCCTTATTCATAACGATTGTATTTACTTATCTCAGGAGATTCTTGGTCTTGCATTTGAGGTTTGTCTTGCAAGGAACTTTTCTTAATGCAATCTTATTTAAGTAAATGTATGTAAACTGTACCTCAATATATATGGAGGTTTCTTGATACTTTATATTTCGGGTTCGTGCCTGCTGATCAAACTATTCTTAGACAGTTCCCTCATTTGATATACATGTTCATGTCTTGCTCCACTTATGCTGCAGTATCGCGATTTTTTTCCCAGTTCGGTGAAGGAAATTGCTGTGTTCGTTGATTTGTCACCTAAGTTTCAACTAATGGCTGAGGAAGTTTTGCAGCGGCAAATTCAACTTGTTACTGATAACTTGGAACAGGTACCTAATGAATCATATATAGATCTGCTGTGTTCCTGCGCCTTATGGGGAGCTTTCTATGAATCTTCTATTTGTATCTGATTTCCCTGTTTTTAATATCTTTTGGTTATTCTCAGATGTTTTTAATGAAACAAAAATTGTGTTAACAATATCTGATTTCCCAGTATCTGTTTATTCAACAGGCAATTGATGGAGCAAATGGATTTCAGAATACCCACCTTACGAAACAATATGAATCGGCCGAGCTATCGATTAACCAGGTAATATCATGGATTGAGAGGTCATTTGATTTTCTTTTGGGGGGGTTTTTATTCGTTCTAGTATCCGAATACACTAGTACTCCATCCACATTTGCTCAGTGTTGATGGTGATTCTTATGCAGGACTTTCTCGTTTCTATTCATATTTATGTGTTTGTATCCCGTGAAAAAAACGCCCGTAAATTTCTCATTTGCTTCCAGGTTTCTTTCATAATTGAGAAAGTACACATTATCTGGGAACCTCTTTTACTACATTCAGCATATGAGAAGAGCATTACCATTATTTTGGAGGTTATCTTCTCCAGGATTACGAAAGAGATACTTCTTCTGGATGATATGGCAGCTGAAGAAACATTGCAGGTATAAATAACTCCATACGAAATTTTGTTGCATCCGATTCCTTTCTCGGACCATCTACTTTTCCCGAATTTAGTGTAGAATGTAACTTTTCCTCTGAATGCAGCTTCAAAAATTGATCCATCTTCTGTTTGAGCATCTATCTTCTTTATTGGAGTCTTTTTTAGCAATTGATCTCAGACAGCGGTCTCAAGATGCTCAGGACCAAAGTGACCGTTTTATCGTATGCATCCGAAAGCTACGAAAACTTGCTGGTAAAATCTCATGCTTCCAACTTTTTCTCTAAGACGGACACACTTTTTGTTAAATTTATAGAGTCGGGTCAATTTACATGGGGAGTGTGTTTAGATATAACATATAAGAAGGAATAGATCACACCGTAAAAGAAATTTATGTGGGGAGTCATTTATTAGGGGTGGGCATGGGTCGGTCCAAGGTCAATCAGTGGGCTGATCCGCCAAATATTAGTTTATAGGTTGGGTCATGAAATTCAACCCGTAGGGGTTAACCCGTACGGGTCAGCAGATTGAAATGGGCAAAAAAAATTTGTGTTTAAATTGCGGTTTTTTAGTTTATGTTTTTAGTTTAGGTTTTAGGTTATGTAACATGTTGACAAGTTGGCCCGCATTTTCAATTCGTTGAGTCAACCTGTACGGGGTGGATGGGTTCGACCCGTAACCCATTGTGCCGGACTTGTGTCCACCTCTTGTCCACATTCCTAAATTGTGCCGGACCCGTAACCCGTACCACATCTAAATGTGGTACAATTCTTTCATATTCAACTTTTTTAACATGGGGATTTTATCAGAACTTTTGGACATGCCACTTAAGTTGATCACGGAATCATGGGAAACCGGTGAGCTTACGCAATGTAACTTCAGTTCATCAGAGGTAAGAGACATGATGTACTAAACACGAAAAATAAGACAAGAAAATGTGTTATGAATGATGGTTATTTTTTGGTGCAGATTGGCGATTTCATAAGAGCCATTTTCACGGATTCCCCCTTGAGAAAAGAATGCTTATTCAGAGTAGAGAATCCAGTTGAAATGACAAAATAATGATCATGTTAGAAAATGTGGAGTATTAAGAAACTCCATTTTACTTGTTAGATTTTGATCTAATAGAACAGTTTTGCTGATGGTATGTCTACAATATGTAAATGAATTGGTTGAGAAAATTAACATGTCATCCATAATAGGTAGAGTGGTTAAAAAGTGCCAACAGTTTGTGAACATATATAGTTTAAGTTGTTCGTGTTTGTTTAAATTGAAATATGAATAATATTCGTAATATCAAAATGTTTCGAATACAAATTTAAACAAACATCAACATGTCAGTGATCGTTATGTTGGAAATTGTGTATTTTGATAGTATTTCTGTATGAACACAAATGAATGGATTTGAACACAAATAAGGCTTACCCGACATGAAACTAAAAAGTCCGGTCCATGATCAACCTTTGGTAGTATGATTGGCTTTTGAAATCTTATTTTAGAATTAGGTTTAGGGTTAGTCTCAATATTCGTAAAACCTAAACTCGTAGGTCTTATGATAATTTGGTCTCGATATTCACTTTACGAGATTATGACTAAGACCCAGCTTAAATCCCGTAAAAATAAATTTATTAATTTTTAAAATATATTTATATATCCAAATATTTATTATTTTCAATTTGTACATAAATTTTATAAGTGTTTTTACACTTTATAGTTAAATTTTCTAATTTTGTAAACATAATTGAAACAAATATTTTTCAATTATGAAATCTTATACTAAACATTTTAGTAAATTAATAATAAAAACAAAAATAATCATCCAATAAATTTTTAAACGATAATTTTTATAAATTATATATTTAGTAAAACATTATTTTTTTATTAAAATTTTGATATAAAAAAATATTGGGTTAAAAACGTGATATTTATAATATCGAAAACTTGGTATTTGGTCTCTTTTATAATATCGGTCCCAGGTTGATCCTATCTTTTATAAATTCCAAAGATCAAAAAGATTCGGACTGATCTTTTGTCCATTTTTAATTGTATTTATCTTAAGAAGATTCCATGATAAACTAGTAACATTTAAATATCTTCATTATTAAATTATATATATATAATTTAACAACTATATAATATATTGTGAACCGTCTTGTGAAGATACATTGTTTGATTTTCTTGTTCGTTTAAATTAAAATATGAATACTACTTGAACAATAAAATGTGTTCGAATACAAATTTAAACAAACATCAACATGTATGCATGTGATTGTTAGAATTCGTGTATTTTGATACTATTTCTGGATGAATATTGACGAATGGATATGAACACAAACTCGTTTAAATTAAAATATATATGATGGTAGGATCCGAGTGTATGGATGGATTAAGGTGTGAGGATTCATGATATCTTGGTGTATTTAAATATTTATCGTATATAATAAAATAAATTTAAAAATTAATAGAATAATGTGATATTTTAAAATTAACAACTAACATTGTATTTATCTTAAGAACATTGGATGATAAACTATCAATATTTAAATATCTTCCTTATGAAGTTATATATTATATAGTTTAACAAACCAAGAAGAAACTTAGCAAATTGGGATTATATGTATTAAAATAATTATAGTGTATGATCTTTGATCAAATATCTGAATAGTGTCCATTAATTGGAATATCCCATTCGTATAATCAAGTCTTTAACCTTGTTCGCCCCTAAAACTATTTTCATCGTATAAATCTCTCTACACGTCATCATTCTCCAACATCCAAATTATATTATCTTTCTACTTTTAAAATTTCTCACTCATCAACATCATTATTTATTTTTCTTTCGTCTACATCATCTTCTATCTCCAAATTTCATTTTATCTTTCTATCTCCTCAGTTTTATTTATTTACTATTCAATTTATCAATAAATATTATGCTTTAATTTTAATAGTTTTAATTTCGATAATCTCGACGTTTAAATATTATTTATTAATTTACATCGTTGTATGTATTATGTATCATTACATTTCTCTTTATTGATTCGTACTCGTTTTTAATATCGTCATTTCGAAAGGATCGAATTTTATATGAAGTATGTATTTATATTATCAAATAAAATAATAATTTTTTTTAATATTTATAATGATTTATTTACTAAATTACATATTTAAATTATAAAAATAAATTAATAATTAATAAAACTAATATTTTATTTATATATATATTAAAAGAATGTATTTTAAATTATTAAAAAAAATAAGAAACTTGCTCCGCGGACATGATAAGAATCTATGTAGATCTTTCTTCGAAACTTACTCGTAAAAGGTTTTTTTTCTATAGAATACTTATTGAGAATGACATAATTCGAAACTCCACTGAAAACAGAGCCCCTTTCGTCTTTTCGAAGAAGAGTGCGCCTATCCTACTCCCTCCTCCTTTTCTTATCCTTTACTTACATAGCTCATCGTTGGACCTTCGCTCTACTTTGAGTTTTTCTCTAAAATGGCGGCCACTCATTTTGTTCAGCGTCTGCTGCATCCTTTCCTACAAGTTCTCCTCCTTTTCTTCTTCGTCTTGTTGACATATTGTGATGAAACCATTTTGGTTCACTTAACAAAACCGGGGATGTGGGAGGAAACCCTTCTGGAACCTTATTTGGGAGAAGACTAAGACACTAACTGCAAGTTTATTACCAAAAGAATGCACAAATTGACAAGTTCATCTAGTCCAATAAGATGAAGTCCAATGAAACTAGCAAGTCCAACAACAAAGGAGGCCCAACACCACTCCGAACCCAAATTGGACCTGAGACTATGTTAAACACACACTACAATGCTTCAACGGTCATCTTGTAACGGCTAGAATTCTCTGGCTATAAATAACCGATAAACTCTGTAAACAAATTATCTTTTCTATCAATATACAAGTCATAAATTGCTTTCATATCTTCAAACTCAAGCTAAAGCACAGCTTCAAGTTCGGAAGCTGTAAAACATACCAGGCTGCAAGTNTCTCCTTTGTTGTTGGACTACTCTCCAGGTTCATGAATAAACTACACCAAAATCACTATGAGGCTGCTATGAAAATCCTCAAATATGTTAGAAGTACTTTAAATATTGGCTTACTATTTAAAAGATGCACTAACTTATCTCTTGAGTGTTATGTCGATAGTGATTTCGCAGGGGACAATGAAGATCTAAAGTCCACCACCGGATATGTATTCATGTTAGGGGGAACTGCCTTCGCATGGAACAGCAAAAAACAAGAAATCATCGCTCAGTGTCCTCGGCAGAGGCCGAATATATGGCAGCAGCTGCTGCTGCAAATCATGCCGTATGGTTACAAAAAATATTCACATACCTTAAGTTGCAGATCTCAACACCAACGAAACTGAAAATCAATAACAGGTCCGCGATCTGCATGGCAAAAAACCCAACAATGTTTGGACGCAGCAAACATATAAACATCAAATACCATATTTTGAGGGACTATGTACAAGACAGAGTAATTGAACTGGAATATGTACCTTCCAAAGACCAGGCTGCTGATATTCTCACTAAACTTTTACATCCTAGACAGTTCTGCCATCTCCGCAACATTTTAGGAATGCAAGAGAACCCCGACTCTCTACCTGACGAAATTGCAAAATTCTCTCATCAAGGAGGAGTGTTGACATATTATGATGAAACCATTTTGCTTCACTTAACAAAACCGGGGATGTGGGAGGAAACCCTTCTGGAACCTTATTTGGGAGAAGACGAAGACACTCGCTGCAAGTTTATTACCAAAAGAATGCACAAATTGACAAGTTCATCTAGCCCAATAAGATGAAGTCCAATGAAACTAGCAAGTCCAACAACAAAGGAGGCCCAACACCACTCCGAACCCAAATTGGACCTGAGACTATGTTAAACACACACTACAATGCTTCAACGGTCATCTTGTAACGGCTAGAATTCTCTGGCTATAAATAACCGATAAACTCTGTAAACAAATTATCTTTTCTATCAATATACAAGTCATAAATTGCTTTCATATCTTCAAACTCAAGCTAAAGCACAGCTTCAAGTTCGGAAGCTGTAAAACATACCAGGCTGCAAGTTAGTCGGCTACACGAATTCCTTACACGTCTAGTCAACTTCTAGTTGGATCCTCCTTGTTAACAGGTGATAAAGCAAGCCTGGTCTTCCTCCGTCAACCCCCAACTTTGGAGGAAATAGCCCAAGACAAAAGGCCGCTCAACAAATACTGTTAAAATTGCATTTATTAATTATACAGTAGATTAGCAACAGTTTAGATACATTATTTTACTTCTATAAATACATCACTTGGTTATTCATTCAATAAGATATTCTTTTCATATCCAATAACCGTTTCCGCACTTCCTCCACCTTTACATGGTATTAGAGCCGATTGAACGGAGAATCTGATAGGAATTTCATTCGCATCTTCATTTTTAGTAACAATACCGATTGATTGACCATCTTCATGGCTGGAATACTCATAGATAAGTCTGAGACCACGGCTGGAAATGAATCGATTCCTCATCGCACACCTGGATATGCCATCGATTCACCATATTATCTTCATCCTGCTGACCATTCTGGCCTACTAATCCACTGATCGGGATTAATTACACATCCTGGAGCGAATCTATGAAACTTGCGCTCATCGGACGTTTCAAATTAGGTTATGTAACAGGAGAGGTAATTGCACCTGGAGGTAATTTAATTGATTTTCCGCATTGGTATCGTGTTGATTGCGTTGTAAAATCGTGGATTCTGAATGCGATTAACGCTTCAATTGTTGAATCCTTCATTTATGTTCCTAATGCTCGTCAATTGTGGCTTGATTTAGAAGAACGATTTGGTGAAGCTAATGGAATCTTATTGTATCAAATGGAACGTGATGTTCGCACATTGAGTCAAGGATCTTTATCTGTTATTGACTATTACAACAAACTATCAGGATGTTGGGAAGAGATCAACCGCATTTCACCTCTTCCGAAATGTACATGTACTGCTTTAGACGCTGTAATTGCATATCAGACAAGTACCAAGTTAATGCAATTTCTGATGGGGTTATGTGAGGACCTTGTTGCCATTCGAAGTCAGATATTAATGATGGATCCGTTGCCAAGCATCAACAAGGCATATGCCATGTTTATTCAACCGGAAAGGGAGAAATCGATTGTGGGAACTACAATAGCAGTTATAGGAACAGAACAGCCCCTGGAGGCATCTGCCATGTTGGCACGAACTAGAACACAAGGCATCAACAAACATGAATCCAACAGATTTTACAATTCTGGTAAAAAAGATATCATAAATAAGGCTAATCTCTTTTGTGTTCATTGTAAAAAGCCTAGTCATCTTAAGGAATAGTGTTTTCTACTTATCGGAGTTCCTGATTGGTACAAATCTCTACGAACGAGCCAAGGGAGGAATATGCCGAGTCATTTTACAAACTTGGCAGCAGCAACTACAGATGACACCATCTCTAGTGCACAAACCGGTAATTCCTCTACGTCGATAAATTTAACTCAAGATAGCTCTTTGGTGGCAATAGTGCAGGGCATACAACATTTACTTTAGCGGAACATTTCTACACTCGATGACCATCAAGTGAACTTTGCAAATACGGATTTCGCAGGTACTTCTATTACTAAACCCTTCGCCTCTTTAAATTATGGATATTCTTGGATTGTGGACACAGAGGCCTCTACCCATATATGTCATGCCATTACCTCATTCGAATGCCTATCCACTTTGCCAACCCAAATACCCGTACAACTCCCTGATAGAAAATCCAAAATTGTATACCAATCTAGAACCATTCTCTTAACGAAACATGTTACATTAACTAATGTCCTCTACCTTCCAACCTTTAAATTCAACCTACTCTCTGTCAACCGCTTAGCTTCTGATGCTCATATAAAATTTACTTTCACCTCATCTCATTGTATTTTTCAGGACCCGAGGACTAATAAAGCAATGGCTATAGCACCAGTTGTTGGGAACCTATATGTCCTTCAAGCTGATACTTTTCACTCTACTGGTACTACCCCTATCGTAAACTTTCCAACTAAACTTTCTAATTCTATTACATTGAATACTATACATCAAGACTCTATGTTGTGGCATTTACGTCTAGGACATACGTCATCTAAAGTTTTGCATGCTTTATCATTTGCTAATTCAAACTTTACTCCTCAACCATGTGACATATGTCATTTTGCTAGACAACAACGTTTACCATTTCATTCAAGCACTATACATTCCAAATCATCTTTTGAACTTGGGACACTTCCTTATACATGGGAGACACTGGTAGTGACACTGAGTAATTCTACACCAGTATTGTCGTTGTCAGGAGTTGTCGAGGGTCTTCTGATTGAAGAAGAAAGGAGAAAAGAAACGAGTAAAGACGGTCGGGGTACTCTGGCCGCAGCTACCGATCGACAGGGACGTGGGTCCAACCGATTGGCAAAACAAAGGAGAAGCAAGTCACGTGGAGGTGACAAGTAGAATGGGGGAAATCCTTCAGGTGGAGAAGGAAGAGCATGTTTTCAGTGTGGGGTCGTCGGACACTTGAAGAAAGATTGTGTCCATTATAAGAGGTCCCAAGAAGTGCACAAGAAGAAGGGCAAGAAGGAGGCCGAGGAGGCCAACATGGTCGGCTCGCAGGGTGACGAGTTGATTGTCCTATCTCTGGAGGAGATGAACTTGTCGCAGGGGGATCATAGGAGTGAGTCTTTGGCTCAGCTGTTTCTTACCATGCAACACCTAACCGCAGTAGTTTCAAGTCTTACACTGCTGAAGATTTCGGGATGGTGAAGATGGGAAACTCAAGTGCATCGTCGATCGTGGGCATCGGATGCATAGAAGTGACGACCAACACGGGGATGAAGCTCGTGTTAAACCAAGTAAGACACATTCCCACATTACGACTAAATTTGTTTTCCGGGAATGTTTTTTATCTTGAATGGTATTCAAGTGTGTGCGGGAATGGCTCGTGGAAGTTGATGAAAGGGTCATTGGTGGTTGCGAGCGGAGTGCTGCAACGGACCCTGTACAGAACTTGGGTGTCGATCGTTATGAAGCCGATCGACACAGTGTCGACCGTGGTGAAGTCGATCGCCACAACTGAGTCTGATGTTTCTTTGGATACTTGGCACAAGAGACTGGCACACCTGGGAGCCGAAGGGCTTAAATATTTGACGAAGGATGGACTTCTGTCGAACGGGAACTCTATGCTGAGCTGATGTGAAGACTGCTTGGAAGGGAAGCAACACAGAATTGCATTCCAAGTTAAGTCGACCAGAAAATCACAGCCTCTTGCATTGGTCTACAGCGATGTGTGTGGGGAGATGGATGTGGAGACATTCAGTGGCAAGAAATATTTTGTATCATTTGTGGATGATGCCACAAGGAAAGCCTGGGTGTATCCGATTAGAACCAAGGATGAGGCGTTCATCAAGCTCAAATAATTCCAGCACATGGTTGAAAGAGAGACTCGGAAGAAGTTGATCTACTTAAGGAGTGATAATGGAGGTGAGTATACCTCATTAGCGTTTGATTTGTATTGCAAGGAGAATGAGATCAGACATGAAAGGACAGAGCCAGAAACACCGCAACACAATGGGATAGCCGAACGACTAAACCAAACACTGCTCAATAAGGCGAGATGCATGCTCGCTACTGCAAAGTTTCCGAAGAGATTTTGGGGAGAAGCATTGTCGACCGTCTGTTATCTGAGAAACAGGTCCCCTTCGACATCTATTGATTTTAAGACTCCTGATGAACTTTGGTTCTAGAGAAAACCAAAGTATAATCACTTGAGAGTGTTCGGGTGTAAGGTCAAAATATTGGTTCCGAAGGAACAAAGAAAGAAATTGGACTCACATTCCCAGACCGGAGTATTTCTAGGATATGGTGAAAATGAATTTGGCTACAAGCTTTGGAATCCGACTGAGAAGAAAGTCATAAGATCGAGGGATGTGGTATTTTTTGAGGATGAAAATATCACCAATGTGACTTCTGGGTCCAAGGGGACAGACTCTGTGAACACTGAAGAACCCCAGTCGACATTGTCGACCGACACTGAGGTAGACCGATTGGCATTGCCGATCAACACTAATGATGAAGAGTTGACACCGCCGATCGACAATGCAAATGACGATGGTGTTGATGATGAAGCACCTACTGAAGCTCCTGAACAAGAGCCTGAAGTGCCGATGGATGAAGTAAGAAGGAGTACGAGAGCTAGGCATCCTTCTAACAGATATCCAACAAGTGACTATGTACTTGTCTCGAAACATGGAGAACCTGAGACATACAAGGAGGCCTTGAGTATGAGGGATAGTGACCGATGGAAAAAGGGATGCAGGAGGAGCTCGCCTCGCTTGAAAAGAATCAGACCTATGAATTGGTGAAAGCACCGGTCGGGAGGAGGCCACTGTTGAACAAGTGGATTTTCAAGTAGAAATTGGAACCTGATGGGAGCGTTCGGTATAAAGCAAGATTAGTGGTGAAGGGTTTTAATCAGAAGAAATGAATTGATTTTGATGAAGTGTTCAGTCCGGTTGTGAAGCTTGTGTCGATCAGAGCGGCTCTGGCGCTCACTGCACAGTTCGACTTGGAAGTCGAACAGATGGATGTAAAGACAACTTTCTTGCATGGAGATGTTGAGGAGGAGCTGTATATAGATCAACTCGAGGGTTTTGTGAAGAAAGGAGACGAGGGTAAGGTGTGCAGACTTAGGAGGAGTCTATATGGTCTCAAACAGGCATCAAGATAGTGGTACATGAAGTTTGATAATTTCATGAAGGAAAGCAAGTTTGAAAGGTCTAAGAAAGACCACTGCATGTACCGGAAGACCTTCGACAATAACAAATTTATTCTGTTACTTATCTATGTCGATGACATATTGTTTATCAGTCAGGATATGAGATTGATCAAGGATTTGAAAGCCCAGTTATCAAAAGCATTTGAGATGAAAGACTTGGGGCCGACCAACAGGGTCCTTGGGATGTCGATCGTCAGAGACAGAGCGACATGGGAGATTGTCGTTCATCAGCAAAGATATGTTGAACAATTGCTGATAAAGTTCAACATGCGGGATGCAAAGGAAGTTAGTATACCGATGGGTGCTCAATTTCGTTTGAGTAAGAGTTCTTGTCCGACCACCAAGGCCGATCAGGAGGAAATATTGACCGTACCATATGCATCTTTGGTTGGTAGTCTGATGTATTTGATGGTGTGTACAAGACCAGACATTGCCTTTGCTGTTGGAGTGCTGAGTAGATATCTGTTGAATCCCGGGAAGGATCATTGGGAAGCAACCAAGTGGCTTTTGAGATATTTGAAAGGGACTAAGGAGATTGGTCTAAGATATCGAGTTGGGGAGGAGTTGAAACTGGAGTGTTTTCTGTGATGCAGATTTTGCTGGAGAATTAGAGTCGAGGGAGTCGACCTCAGGATTTGTATCAGTAATCGGAGGAGCAGCCATTTCTTGGGGTGCTCGGTTACATAAATGTGTGACATTGTCGACCACAGAAGCAGAGTATATGGCAATCACGGAGGTAGGAAAGGATATGGTGTAGTTGAAGAGGTGGCTCTCAGAGATCGGTTTTGCAATGGAATCAATCATACATTGTGATATTCAGAGTGCACTGGAGCTCACTAAGAACCCATCATTTCATTCCAGAACGAAACATGTGGATGTGAAATTCTACTGGATTAGAGATGCAGTGATTGAAAAGACTTTGCAGTTGAAGAAAATACATATTGAGGAAAATCCGACAGATATGCTCACTAAGGTAGTGAGTACGAAGAAGCATCAGTTCTGTTTCAGATAGGTTGGGTTGGGACATATTGGAAAGACTTATCAGTGATCGGCAATGCGCTCTAAGGCTGGAGGAGGAAATTGTTGGGGCGATCGACACTTTTCATGGAAATTGACGATTGACAGTCTGAGTATGATCGACATTGAAGTGACGATCGGCACCAGGTTCCAGCCTTCAGAGCAGCATGCTTCGGTGTGATGGTCGATCAACCGAAGGAGTACACTGAGTGGAGTTGACAATGATTAGTGAGCCTCAACCCTAAAGCCCACTTGCAACAATTATATAATGGGTGTTAGCCGCTTTAATGTGGATCATCATCTTATTAGGGTTTATCAGAGAATAGCAGGGAGCACGAGGAGTAGGTTCTGGTTTAAAACTTTCTGTTGTGGCTTTTGATTTAAGTTGTACAAGAACTCGATAGTTCTTGTGATTGTAATCTTTGTGTTATTTTCGTGATAGTGGATTGACCAGGAGGTGGTCCGTGGTTTTCTCCCGGTACTCGGGTTCCAAGTAAAATTTGATGTGTTCTTTTTCCCATTCCGCATCTAGTTTTTGTTAAGTTTAATTGGTAAAACGAATCGTGATATCCATTTAAAGCTAACACGCAGTTCACGCCATACCCATCCACCCGTTTGGCTCAACGATTTTACCACTCTTATGACCACCACTTCACCATCCCACAATTTGAAATTTCTAATCTCCCTAACCGCTCTTTACCCTCACAACCCCCTCAATTTTCAACTAACTATCTCGCTTTCTTGGTCAATGTGGACACTGTTCAAGAACCCAAAAATTATTTTGAGGCCTCGGTAGACGGGAATGGAAGTCGGCGATGCTTGATGAACTTGATGCATTGGGGAAAAATCACACATGGCGTTTGGTCCGATTAGTCGCAAAATGGGTATTTAAAACCAAGCTACAAGGCCCGATTAGTCGCAAAAGGATTTCATCAGACTGAGGGAATTGATTTCACGGACAGTTTCTCCCCCGTTGCCAAAGCAAGTACAGTGCGACTCCTTCTTGCCGTTGCAGCATCTCGCAAATTATTCATTCATCAGATTGATATCAACAACGCATTCCTCCACGGCTATCTTGATGAAGAGGTATACATGGACATACCCGATGGCTATAACAAACACAAATCCGGTGAGGTATGTTTTCTTCAAAGATCCTTATATGGTCTCAAACAAACATCAAGACAATGGAATCAAGAGCTCACCAAACAATTGCTACTATTTGGCTTTCATCAATCCGGACACTATCATTGTCTATTTCTCTTGAAGAATCAGGATGACGATTTCATGGCTCTTACAGTTTATGTTGATGACATCTTGATCATTGGTAATTCTCTATCAAAGATTGATGCTGTCAAACTATATTTGGACAAGCTTTTCACCATAAAGGATCTTGGACAAGCTAAGTTCTTTCTCGGGTTGGAAATTGCATACTCCGAAGATGGCTTATTCTTCAACCAGCAGAAATATATATAAGTTATCATCATGGATGCTGGTCTCCACGACACTAAATCCACTTCCACGCTTCTACCATCGGACTTTCCAATGGTTAATGATAAATCTATTCCTTTATCTGACCCAAGCCAAAATAGAAGGCTTGTTGGACGGCTCCTATATTTGAATTTCACTATACCTGATTTAGCTCATGCTACCCATGTGTTAAGTCAATTCATGCAGTCACCATTGGATGATCATTGGGAAGCCGCTCTACACAATGTTCGTTATCTCAAGGGTAACCCTTCTAAAGGGTTATTTTATCCTGCTAATAATCTCATTGATTTAAGTGGATTCAGTGATGTAGATTGGGCTACATGCAAGGACACACGACGATCAGTCACAGGTTTTTGTTTTTTTATTGGGAGAGCACTTGTATCGTGGAAAATGAAGAAACAAACCACTGTGGCATGATCATCTACGGAAGCTGAATATAGGAGCCTCGCCTGTACCGTATGTGAACTTAAATGGCTTTCCTTTCTCCTCACAGACATGCATGTTTCGATTGACACGGCCATCCCCTTATATTGTGATAATAAATCTTCCATCCAAATCGAATCTAATCCGGTCTTTCACGAGAGGACAAAGCATTTGGAGATTGATTGTCATCTAGTTCGTGAAAATTGCAAGAATGGTTTTATCGATCTTCGTTACATTTCAAAACGATCTCAGCTTGCCGATGTGTTTACTAAACGTCTCGGAGTTCATCACTTTCACGACCTATGTTCCAAGTTGGGTATTCTAAACTTCCCGACGGACACTCCAACTTGAGGTGGGCATGTTAAGATTGCATTTATTAATTATACAGTAGATTAGCAACAGTTTAGATACATTATTTTACTTGTATAAATACATCGCTTGGTTATTCATTCAATAAGATATTCTTTTCATATTCAATAACCGTTTCCGCACTTCCTCCACCTTTACAAATACCTCAAATTGGATAAAAAATAAAGAACAAAAGGCCATCCCAATAAATCACAACTCAAAGGACGATGATGTTGTTGTGCAAAAGAAGAAATAACAGAGCTGCAGAAGAAGAGAATCAACGAAAATTCAGAAATCAAATTGATGATAGGTAGCAACGGCTACAAGATACTCCAACGTTCAAATCCTCTTCAAATTATAACGGCTAGATACAAAACTTGTATAAATAGATGAACTTAGATTCATACCAGTAACTTTTCTTTTGAACATTACATCATGCTTCAAGTCAAAAGATCCATATCTATATTCATATCAAAATCAACGCATAAAATCAAAGGCTTCTAGTTGGGTAGCTACACGAATCCTTTCATGGTGACAGCTGTGGGATTCAACACAAACTAAATATTAAAACCACAAACAGCTCTGTAAATCCTACCATATTAAGTTATACCTTCACTGTTTTTCTGTGTTTAAGGAACAATGGCTTCAGCTTACATACAATCACCTACATTCAATGGCCAATGAGATTACAGAGTATGGGCAAGAAAAATGCAAACTCATCTAGACACATTAGAACTATGGAATGTTTTTGAAGGAAAAGAAATTGAGAAGGAAACTTCAATCCCCATTGATCTTGAAAGATAAAAGAAAGAAGCAAAATTCCTCAATATTCTGTAGATTGCAGTGCTGGACATCGCGTTTAAACTAATCATTGATTGCAAAACAGCCAAATAAGAATGGGATATTCTAGCCAAGACATGCACTATTACTGCTGACAAATTGGAAAATGAAATAAACTTGTAGTGGTGCCTGCTCGACAACCTGGAGCTAAAACCAGAAACTTCCATAACTACTTTGGCTGAGTCACTGAATGCAATCGTGGAAAACTTATGAAACCTTGGTGCAACTGTTGATGATAGAAGAATTAAAGAAAAAATAATGAATGCTCTACCAAATACCTTCAACAATGTTATAGTCTCTGTGGAATCTTCAGGAAATATAAAGAACTACACTCCTGAGCAACTATTGGATACCCTACATAGTGCTGAGCTCAGAATAAAAAGATGCAAATCTAAAGAAGAAAGAGAAGGAGCTTTCAGAACATATAGTTACAACAAGCAGAATGTAAAGGAAAAAATCAGATCTTACCATCCATGTCCATTATGCAAACAGCTGAATCATGAGCCTCAGAACTGCTTTTGGCATCCAAAAAAACCATGCTTCATCTGCAATGAAAAAGGACACATAGAGAGAGTATGCTTGAATAAATGATATGTTATATTGAACGGAAAAGCACACACTGAAATGTCTGAGCAAATCACAAAAGCTATGTGTTCTGTAACTTTACAAAAAGATAAAGAAATCATTGACATCTACTCCTTGTGTAAAATCTCTATTTGTGCATCCACAACAAATCTAAAAAATAAAGGTTTATGGCTGTTGGACAGTGGTTGCAGCAACCACATCACCAACGATTACTCCTTATTTATAAACTATGCATCAATATTCGGAAAAACCATAGAGATAGCTGATGGAAACTCTATTTCAATATATGGGTGGAACTGTCCGACTAGAAACTGAAGAGCATTACTTGGACATCAAAGGAACCTACTACGTACCTCAAGCCTCTTATAACTTACTAAGTATTGGACAACTTATGGAAAAGGAACTGGAAATAATCTTCCACCAACATAGATGTGACATCATTCAAGCGTCCGGAAAAATTCTGCTGACTATAGAGATGCAAAACAAATAATTCCTCATAAAGTTTCAAGAATCCAGAAATAAAAACAGTATGATGTACATGACTGTTAAGGAAGAAGCCATCTTATGGCATTAGAGATTCGGTCACCACAATTTCTACTCACTAAATAAAGCGCAAAAACAGTAGCTGGTGGATGGAGTACCAAACATTACCTCCGAGCATGATTTGTGTGAAATCTGTCAAAAAGGGAAATTATGCAAACTACCATTCGGAAATAGTACTTGGACAGCCATAAGAAAGTTAGAATTAGTGCACAGCGATGTATGCGGACCAATGAGCACTCTAACCCCGGCAGGAAACAAATATTTTCTAATATTTGTAGATGACTACTCAAAATTTTGTTGAGTATATTTCGTGGCAAATAAATTTGAAGCAGTGAAGTGCCTAAAAATATTCAAGATACAAGCAAAGAGAAAAAATTAAATATTTAAGAACTAACAATGGTAGAGAATATACATCTTTGGAACTAGAAAACATATGTTCGGATGAAGGAATTGTACACCAATTTTCTGCTCTCTACGCAGCTCAACAAAACGGAGTAAGTGAAAGAAGAAACAGAACGATTATGGACATGGCTAGATGTTTAATGCATGAAAAGAAAATACCAATCAAATATTGGGGAGAAGTAGTGAACAGTGATGTATATCTTCTGAATAGGCTTCCAACGAAAGGCACTGAAGTTTACAAAACACCCTATGAGCTATGGCACAATAGAATTCCAAGTGTTGAGCATTTAAAGATATTCAGTAGCATATTCTTCTTCCATATCCCAAAAGAAAAACAAACAAAGTTGGATCAAAAGGATCAAATAGGCATCCACATGGGGTACAGTGAGGTAACAAAAGGGTATAACAAAATTAAACTTATATGCTAACAAATAATTTTAGATTTATATGCTAACAAAATTGTCATTAGCAGGGATGCAGTATTTGATGAAATCAAAAGCTGGGAATGGAATTCGAACGAAGAAACTCGTGAAAATGAGCTAAAAATCATTGGAACATATATTCAAAAGATTTTTCCTTCTTGTGCAGCTTCAGAAAAATTGAAAAAGCCACAAAATGTGCAAGCTATCATACTTGAAAATATAACAGAAACAACAGTTGAAGATGAACAACCAAGCAATTCTGTAGAGGAATTATGAAATCCTTTAGAAGACAACATTTCAGATTTTTTCAGCAACTCTGAACATATTGAAAGACAAATTAGAGTCTCTGAATCATTGGTAAATGAGGAAAGCACAAATATAATGCTGGAAAATCAACCAGACAATGAAAAGGAACATTCTGTTTGTGAGAAAAATGAAGAAAATACATTTGACATACATCTGAAACCAAATTCACCAGATTTGGGCATCCAGAACCAACCTGAAAATGAAAGTTCAGAAGAAGAATCTCCAATCAGAGGTTATAGACGAACAGTGATATACTTAGAAGATGTTTATTGGTAAAAGAACATGATACTCTATTGCAAACTCTACAACACAATGGATGGCGAGAAGCAATGGAAACTGAACTAAGCGTTATAGAAAAACAAAACCTAGACATTGGTAACAAAACCCGCAGGGAAGAAACCAATAAACATCAAGTGGATATTCAGAACGAAATTAAACTCTGATGGATCTTTGAATAAATTGAAAGCAAGACTTGTAGTGAAAGAGTACTCACAAAAGGAAGGGATAGACTACACTGAAAACTTCGCACCGGTAGCTAGGCTTGATACTATTAAGCTTTTGATTGCCGTGGTAGCTTGCAAAAACTAGAAAATGTATCATCTTGACCTAAAATCAGCCTTTCTCAACGGAGACCTGCAAGAATATATATATATCATGCAACCTCCCGGATTTGTAGTAGGACATGAAGACAAAGTTTTGCAATTAAAAAAGGCTCTCTACGACTTGAAACAAACACCAAGGGAGTGATATAGTAAAATTGTTAATCATTTTCTGGAAAATGGCTTCAAGAAAAGCAAGAGTGATCCTACCTTATATGTTTTGGAAAACCCCAATCAAAAGAAAGTAATTGTGTCCATGCATATGGATGATATACTAGTTACGGGACATGACGAAGAACTGGTAAATCAGCAAAAGGACATTCTGAATATAAGGTAGAAAGGCTAAAACTGATGCGCTAATCACGAAGAATTGGTAAATCTATTATATATATTTGGTATAAATTTTAGTTAGGTAATCGTGAGTGTATATTAGACTCATATATGTTTGTTAGTATTTATTAATATATATCAACCATATATATTTGGTAGATATTTAAATTAGATAATCATGAGATTATTATATATATATATAGAAATTAAGAAAGTTGCAGAATATATCTTATTTCTCATTCTACTTTTGTATAAGTAAAATTTATACTTCTCAATTTATAACTACAAATAAAAAACAACATAAACCTTATTTTTAATTTCAACTTCAACTTCTAGTTTTTGAAATGATTAAAATATATTTATTTATCTTTTTATATAATTTTTGACATTTGAAGTTTGAAGACAGACTCTACGCAAGGTATGAGAGATTCATAATAAATATCAATGTTTTCATACCGGATGGTATACCGTCAAATAAGGGGGCTTCACCGTTAATTTTTTGGTACCGTTGGGTACCGGGGCATTAGGGTCGATTTTCGAATTTTTCGGGTTCAATCCTAAAAAATAATTAAATATTATTTTTAAAAAAAATAAAATCTGGTAACCGTCGGTATACCGGAGGTATATCGATCGTACCGCTCCGAATCGATACGGAATTCCATACCAATATGAAAACATTGATAAATCCAACATTTGCATCATATATCCAACACTGCATTTCTATCTAAGTAGAAACAATCGTGACACAATTGTTTACACGTAAGTTTATGGAAACATAATGGTTTAGACAAAAATAGAAAAAAAAATTATTTCAATGTATGTTTATTGAAATATTTGGGTTTAAATGATGCAGAGCTGGGTTATCATCTCAAATGTAATCTTGTTGAATATCATATTTTGTGGTAATCAGATTAATTTTCGATTAATAATTTATTATTTACTAAATCTAAGGGTAGAAAAATAATTTGATTAACAAATAAATTATCATTCTATTTATACAACAGAACACGCATCTATTTTTATATATTATTTGTCCATTCTAAAAATATTACAAAACACTCTATAATTTATATTTGTATTTGTATTTGTATTTGTATTTGTATTTGTATTTGTATTTGTATTTGTATTTGTATTTGTATTTCTATTTCTACATAAATTACTTTTCAGAATTTGTGCAGAACACACCCATTATATTTTCTAGATTTCTTTTTTTTCGCAAATTTTTCAAAATTTTTTTAAATATATTTACTCTATTTATAAATTAGAAGTCAAATTACACTTAAATGGTGTCTTTTGGGCTCTTAATTTTTTAGTTCAATAATATTAATATAATTATTCCAAATAAATAATAAAATTCTAAATAGATTAAATAATATATTTAATTTAGGGTCAAATGGATTGTTTATGGTCGGAGATTTTCAATCTAAAATCAATCCTATTATATACCGAATTATAAAGTATAGAATTAAATACAAACCAAATGCAAAATCTTTAAACCAAATACTAAACGTTTGGATGGATTGAATCGAGTAACCTGATCAACCCGTCAAATTTAGGATAGGGCACGAGTCTGACCCAATTTGTTAGGAAGCTTTCTTGACTCGTCAACGGGTCAACCTAATGGTTTTTGTTTGGTTTAATCCGTGAACGAATTGATATAATATAAATTATAAACATAAAAAATTAAATTTTAATTGTACAAATAAACATTAAAATAATAATTTTGCTCATATCAATCCATTGATCATATTGACATATTGATTTTTGTTGCCCAATATACACATATTTGTTGAAATATGACATACCCACATTGGAAAATTAAATAATGAATGTTTTTTGATTGATTTATAAGAGGTAATTGATATTATACTAAATGATTTATTCAAGTTTTTTACTGTATAGTATTATTTTCTCATACGTTATATCCGTGCACACTTTTATCATAATTTCGACTAGATTATATAATTCTAACAAGATTTTTTAGGTGTCCATCTCCCTAATCCAATTTGTATCCTATGTTACGGTTCAAAGGATAGCGAATTTAAGGCTGCAATGAAATCGGGATGTAAAGAAAATATTATTATTATTATTTAATAACTATAAATACCCCCCACGTTAAACACAACCTTGAAAAAAACGTGCCCATTGGTCCCCCCAATCAATAAAATATCTGATAGCTGTATTAGAAGAAAACAAAGGAGAAAACAAACTCCAAAGCCATTTACAACACAGAGCAAAATGCTGCTATCAATGACAGTTGTGCCGTCTACACCGCCGCTTCTCAAGCGATCGACGATACCTGGAAGTCACGGTTGGCCGGTGATCGGACCGATGTCCGATAAGCTACAGTATTTCTGGTTCCAAGGACCGGAGAGTTTCTTCAAGACGAGGATCGAAAGGTATAATAGTACAGTTTTCAGGACAAATGTGCCGCCGGCGTTTCCGTTCTTCACCGGCGTGGATCCGCGTGTGGTGGCGGTTCTCGATGTGAATTCTTTCATGCACCTCTTTGATATGGAATTTGTTGAGAAGGCGAATGTTCTCGTCGGAGATTTCATGCCTAGCGTCGGATTTACCGGCGGAATTAGGGTTTGCGCTTATCTTGATTCCTCTGAAACTAAGCACTCTCAGGTACACACATTTTGTCTTGTTATTTTTAACGGTGACTTTCTCATTCCTAATTTTTACATAAAATTATTTTATAATTTATAATTATTTCATTCTCTTTTCCTTTTTTGTATTTATAAACTTAACAAGAAAATTAGGAGATACCTCAAACTATAAAATGATTTAATTTAAAAATTTAAAAATAGTATATCAAAGTATGTTAATGTTCGAATTGTTTTCTGCATTCTATAAGTGAGTAATTGATCTCAAAATTCAAAACAATTTAAGATTGATTTTAATGTCAATTAATGTTTTGAAGATTTGTATATTTTAAATATGCAAAATATTAATGGACATTAGAGTTTTGGTTCTTGAAATATCGAATATACATTTATAAAGCTTATAGATATTTCCACGATTTTTTAAAATTTAAATCATATTTTTTACAATTTTCAAAGTTTGAAATATCATTTTTACACAATCTCATGGTTTAATTGTTTAATTTAAATATCACTTAAACATTAACTTNTGCCTTGGGAAGCGTGATAAAAGTCCGAACCCTTTACCGAAGCCTTGTGACTCCTATTTATAGAGGAATTTAGCCCAAAACTCACCCTCTTGGGCCCATAAGCATAGTCCACCTCACTTAACCCCAAAATGATTAAATATTATTAATTATGACATAATAAATGCCATGTAGATCTCGAAGCCTCGGGAACCAACTCGGACAAGATGTTAGTCGGAAATACGATCAGAAAATTCCCGAGAACCTCGTATATCGATCCTTCGCTTTTAGATAGTGAATTCGCAGCCAGGCAACCTTATTGCACCTGTCCGGTGCGCTCCCTGTGGCAAATGACGAAAATACCCCTGGCTTCGTCCGGAGCCGAAATGGCCCGAAACACTTTGATCTTATCTAAAAATGTTTTGGATATTTATTTTTAGATCAGTCAATTTATGATTAATTCGTAAATTATATTATTGTGGGGACACGAGCGATATACGAGGTTGGGCCCACAATGTGTGGGCTTACGTCCTCGGGAGAGCGAAGCTCTACCTTGGTTTTCATTATGATAATCAAGTAATACAATTACAATGAGATGATAACGGTAATACGGGTGAAAAAGGATCGAAAGACGATCAAATAGACTCAAAAAGGCCAAATATAACGAAATGTCGCGAGACAGGGCTGTGGCAAGCCTGGTCGCGACGTTTAGGTCGAAATATCGCGAAAAGGGGCTAGTCGCGACGTTTGGTGCGAAATGTCGCGACTAGGGCTAAAGCTTGGCTTCTCGCGACGTTTGGTGCGAAATGTCGCGGGAAGGGGCTGGTCGCGAGATTTGGTACGAAATCTCGCGAGAAAGGGCTGCAGTGGCGAAATCTCGCGATTTCGAGTGAAAGCCTTGCCTTGGGAGATATGAAAAGGATCCGAATCCTTTCTTCATGTCTTGGGACCTCTATTTATAGGGAAATTGAGCCCAAAATACAAGCTTTAGCCCAAGAGTCCAATTTCATTAGGTTAAGCCCAAAGCACCCCAAATAATCTCCAATTAAATTAGAATAAATACCGCTCCGCAAGATAACGTCGGAAATGCATCTCGATCCAGAATTAGGCGGGAATGTAGATGAGAAAGTACCAGAGGACCCCGTAAAATAATCCACTGCTTCCAGATAGCGAATACATAACCATATACTTCGTTGCACCTGATCGGTGCGCTCCCGGGTGGCAAATGACGAAAATACCCCTGGCCCCGTCCGGGGCCGAAATAACACAAAATATCCCAAAATACTTACAGAGACTTAATACGGGGTCCGACGAGCTAGAATACCGAGAATACCACTTGAGAAAGCCACCCGATCGAAATATGAAAATACCGAAAATACCAATAACCACGTCGGACGAGCCTCCCGGATAATGATAAATATAAGAGAATATTTCCGGGTAATATCAGGTATGGTATAGTTAGTCTATAGAAAAATTTGACAATTGAGATCATTGGTCAGAATCATAATTTGGGATCCATTTTGCCACATTGGGATCTAATGGTCAAATGTTGCAAACTTAGATGATCAAATTTATCAAAATCTTAAAGTTTGATAACTAAATATATTGTTACAAATCAAATTTGTGAAAATTCCGAAAGTTTGGAAAATGATCTTCATTTTCTCGTTTTCAATTTTGATTGGATCTTATGAATTTTTTTGTTTCAGTATCGGTATTTTAGAGCTCATGTTTTTGTTATAGGTACTTGGGTGGGGAGAAAAAAGAAGCTTCGGTGGAATAACTAAACACCAGTTGGTTTACACGGAAACATATTTTGCAGATATGTCCTCGGCAAAACTAGACATTTGCATATATACTCATCTGCTTCTTTGACATCTCACTCGAAAAGTGGTGTGGATGGATATATCTGCAAATACCTAATTTTGCGGTGGGTATTTCAGCAATTCAAACGAGATTTATGTATTTCTTATTTGGATTTGAACGGTACATTTATGTTTTAAAATATTGGTTGGAGAAATTGAAGATATCAAAATAACGAGTGTTTCCTTTTTGAGAATTTTACATCCATAATTCTCGTATTTGCAAAAATAATTTCAATATTTCTAAAATTATCATAATTAATCTCATTTTATTATGGATTAAATTTTGAAAAATAAGTAAATTTGTGGACTAATTTTAGTTTTTAAAAATTAGCTTTACAAAAAACAAGAAATATTAGAAATCAAATTTTTTGTATATTAAATATCAGTCACCCATTTCACTCTCTTTGTTGCAACAAGGTTAACGGTTAACCAACATAACCAAAATCAAATGAATTCTCAAGAAGAAAAGTAAAAAAATGATCCAATGATATCTTGCATTATATATTATTCCATTCAATCAATTCACCGAAACACTAGCCTAGCAAAGTATATCACAGATCACTGAATAAAATTCTTCTTCACTACACAAATGAAGAATCAAGCAACGAAACTGCTGATGCTGATGCTGATGCTGATGCGACAACAGGCAAATGATAACAATACTAAGCACAAAAATCCTGCATTGCATTTATCCCGAACAACATGTATAATAAGTACCTCTATCAATGGAATACAGAAATTCTAGTCTTGATCAACTTGTTGTCTTTTTGGAGGTTCCAAGTCCAAGTAAAAGAACGGCTCAATTGGCTCTTCTCTGCACCCCCCCAATAATCAAATCAGATAATATAACCCACTGCTTTTCTATATCACTATCAAATGAATACAGAAAAAACACGAGAAAATGGCGCCTTCATAGTTTTGATCCTCCAATATTGTAATGCCATATTTAGTATCTAAANATCAGGATTTCAAGGATCAATTCTATTCGGCCTTCGCGCCTTTTAACACACCGATAAAGTCTATTACTTCTTTGACCGCGTTGCGGTATGATTCTTCGGAAAGATTGTTGGGTTTTATTACCCGTTTCGAGGCCGAGTGTAGGAAAATACCTCGGATCACGGTTAGTGAGAAGGTTCGGGTGCTGCAGCTTATTCTAGTTGGGCATCCGTTATGTAATTCTTTGAACAGGGATCCCTGTGAGACCCTGAACCACACGATGAATGGGAATAGAAGCTAGGAACTACATTGATCGTTAAACCATTATCGCACAAGATGCCAACTCTTAGGATCAAGAACCAACATCGGCAGTCATGAACTAGCAATTGAATTTTTATGAATGATGGTGACAAACCGTCACTTGAACAATGGATCATGAACGATCAATGGAACTAACCAATGTAACAAGGTGGAGGGCACGGCTGGACCAATCCAACGCCGCCATCACAAACCGACAAATACTAAGAATAATTAATGTTTATATGTGCAAACAAAGCAGAAGACATACCAAGGAGAATGATGACACGTAAGGGAGCATGCTCACACATGATCAAAAGCCTACATTCTAGGTTGACTAGCTAGACACTAGGGGACTGTAACTAAACTACACATCCTTATCCAAATAACATACTTAGGCGTATAAGAAGAGAGAAATACTTAGGAAGAAGGGGGGAGAGGAAGGGAGGTAGAACGAAGAAGGAAAAGGTAAGACAACCGTAAGAAGAACACGGCACGGCGGCGAGACACAGGCGTGCTGCATCCCTCGTCGCCACCTTCACCAATGTTTAGCAGGATGAACTTTTCATGTTTAAATTTGGGGGAAAAACCATCCGATGATCATAGTAGCAGGGAGGATGAGTACATGCAGTTTTCTTTAAAAAAACTCATGCATGATTTCTCATACATTCGCATTGCATGACGAGCTGCGACTTACGGGGGCGGGATTGGGCCCCTTCGGCCGAGGGTTTATCCCCAATGGCAACGTGAGTTAATCACGGGATTCATGGTCCTGAACTACGAGGATCGCCACCCCACTCGCCGAGTCGAGTGTATGTTATGATTATGTGAATTATGTGCATGTTTGCAGTAAGGTGCTAGGTCATGTATTCCAAGAATGGTAGGAAGGAAGTCCAGGGAGTCCTAACACTACGGGTAGCAGGGCACTGTTATCTTCGGCCCTACGGCTTTATGTTCATGTTTTAACTTAAACAAGGCTGTCTTACTGGGATTTACATCTCATAGTTTCATGTACATTTTGTAGGTGGTGAAGTTCCTGAGGGTGGCCCTGATGAGGAATGCTGACTGAGATCCGTATGTACAAGGCAGAGTCCTGAAGTGTATAGACTTAGGGGAGACTTGGAGCAAGGGGTGCGGAAGGGCCGTAGGAATGTTTTCTCATCCCTTCGTTTTTGTCCCCTGTTTCTGTGAACTATGTTAAATAAACCAGGACACTTCCCGTTAAAAGATGAATCTAAGTTTAAGATTATCACCACCAACTTGTTATCAGTGGGGAGGATAACAAGTTCCGTGTTTCGTTACAAATGCATAAAATCAGTAATACGATTAAGTAGAGCGGCTTGAAACTAGTTCGGTAATAAAGAAATCCGACCCATGCAAGCCAAGCAACGGGACACATCATTCTGTTACTCGGCTTTAGATCACTGCACAGGGGTGTAAAGGCTATGTGGTCGAGGGAGAAAGGATCAGGCGGGACGCTACGCCCGAACCTCCGACCATGGCCGGCTGTCACGTCCTGCTCGGAAGGGATGGGGCGTGACAGATCCCCCAGAAAGTATGGAGGATTTGGCTTTAAGATGTACACAGTACATCCAAGAAGATGAAGGTTTACGAGATCACGGAGTGATTGAAATACGGGCGTACGGGTCCCACAATATTGTTGCGTGTCGTGGACTGGATAAGGTTGTCCCTCACGCAAAACCAAAGCTGAGAGCATTTCCGACATACAACTATGAACAGATTTTCGCCATCATTTAGCAAAAGAAGGGAGGATCTCTCCGCTACCCCCCTCCCTTACAAGAACCAACGCAGGGGACTTACGAGTCCCAGGTATTTTGTCGTTTTCATCGGAGCTTTGGACACACAACGAATGATTGTCAAGAATTAATGTCTGAAGTGGAAAGATTGCTAGAATTAGGTCAGCTTGATGAACTGATCAGTACCGTGGAGGCTCTACCCGAGCCTAAGATAGGAAAGATCGATATTCCGGAGGGGGCGGCACCCAAACCCCAAAGAGCCGACGCACCACGGCCAAACGAAAGAGGACGCGGAAATGTCGGACAGCGTGGCCAGCGTCAAGGAGGTGGCCAGAGAGGATTTTTTAACGGCGGTAGGCAGAATCAGAGAGGTGGAAGGAGAGGAAACAACTATCGCGGTCGCGGCAGGTATCAGCCGCAAAGGAACCAGCAGGGGTATGGGTATGATGCTTACCCACCAGCCCCGGCAAATCAACAAGCACTACCTCCTCCTCCTCCGGTTGGCCCCAACCAGGGTCAACCTATTTTGAATGTTGAAAATGCCCAACCGAGATGGGGAAACTTAGGCCCCAATATTATGACTATCGCCGGGGGAAAGAGTGTCGGCGATTCGAACCGCGCCCGTAAACGTTCTTATCAGGCATTACACCAAAAAGGGCGCTTTATGGAAGTGAATATGGTCCAGTTGACAGATTTGGANAGATAAGAAATCCACCATATAAACGCTAGATTTTGCTTTCGACCCCTCCATACCGCTCCTGCACATCACGTTATAGCATGATCGCGATATTTCCTGATCTCCCTTCATCTTTCCAACTCCCAGTTGCGTTGGGAACTTCAACATCAAGTGTAGTTGAGACACCACGGCTCCAAATAAATTTAAGCAACTCCTCCCAAGAATTGCATTGTATGGGAGTATGGGGAGATCTACCACCACGAATTCCACCATCAAAGTCCTTGATATTTCGGGATCGCCCAAAGTCACCGGTAGAAGAACAGATCCCTCCGCAGCAACAACACTGTTATTAAAACCCACCAATTTCGTGTTCAAAGGTTGTAGTTGGGTGGTTCCTTTCAACGCCATTTGCTCAAAAGCTGCAAGAGTCAATATGTTGGTAGCAGCTCCGGTGTCGATCAACACTCGAGAAACAGGATGGCTAGCAATAATGGGAGAGACAACCAATGCATCATCTTGTGGGGAGAAAAGCCCAGATAAATCCTCAGGTCCGAACGAGATCGTCATCTTGTCCAAATCTGTCAGTTGGACCATGTTTACTTCCATGAAGCACCCTTTTTGATGTAACGCCTGATAAGAGCGTTTGCGGGCGCGGTTCGAATCACCGACGCTTTTTCCTCCAGCGATAGTCATAATATTGGGGCCTAAGTTTCCCCATCTTGGTTGGGCATTTTCAAAGTTCAAAATAGGTTGACCCTGATTGGGGCCAACCGGAGGAGGAGGAGGTAGTGCCTGTTGGTTTGCCGGTGCTGGTGGGTAGGCGTCATATCCATACCCCTGCTGATTCCTCTGCGGCTGATGCCTGCCACGGCCGCGGTAGTTTCCTCTCCTTCCTCCTCTCTGATTCTGTCTACCCCCGTTGAAATATCCTCGGCCACCCCCTTGACGCTGGCCACGTTGTCCGCCATTTCCACGTCCTCTTTCANGTGTCGACCAACACTCGAGAAACAGGATGGTTAGCAATAATGGGAGAGACAACCAATGCATCATCTTGTGGGGAGAAAACCCCAGATAAATCTTCAGGTCCGAACGAGATCGTCATCTTGTCCAAATCTGTCAGTTGGACCATGTTTACTTCCATGAAGCGCCCTTTTTGATGTAGCGCCTGATAAGAGCGTTTGCGGGCGCGGTTCGAATCACCGACGCTTTTTCCTCCAGCGATAGTCATAATATTGGGGCCTAAGTTTCCCCATCTTGGTTGGGCATTTTCAAAGTTCAAAATAGGTTGACCCTGATTGGGGCCAACCGGAGGAGGAGGAGGTAGTGCTTGCTGGTTTGCCGGGGCTGGTGGGTAGGCATCATATCCATACCCCTGCTGATTCCTTTGCGGCTGATACCTGCCGCGACCACGATGGTTATTGCCTCTCCTTCCTCCTCTTTGATTCTGTCTGCCGCCATTAAAGAATCCTCTTTGGCCACCACCTTGACGGTGGCCACGCTGTCCACAATTTCCACGTCCTCTTTCGTTTGGCCGTGGCGCGTCTGCTCTCGGTGGTTTGGGTGCCGCCCCCTCCGGAATATCGATCTTTCCCAGTTTAGACTCGGGTAGAGCCTCTACTGTACTGATTAGTTCATCAAGCTGGCCCAATTCCAGCAATCTTTCTACCTCAGACATTAATTCTTGGCAATCATTGGTTGAGTGCCCAAAACTCCGATGGAAGCGACAAAATACTTGGGACTCGTAAGTCCCCGGTGTTGGTTCATGCAAGGGAGGGGGATAGCGGAGAGATCCACCCTTCTTCTGCTCAATGATGGCGAAGATCTGTTCATAGTTATATGTCGGAAATGCTCTCAGTTTTGGTTTCGCATGGGGGACAACCTTATCCAGCCCGCGACACGCAACAATGTTGTGGGATCCGTATGTCCGTACTTCAATCACTCCATGGTCTCGTAGACCTTCATCTTCCCGGATGTACTGTGTACATCTCAAAGCCAAATCCTCCATACTTTCCGGGGGATCTCTGTTCAAAGAATTACATAACGGATGCCCAGCTAGAATAAGCTGCAACACCCCGACTTTCTCACTAACTGTAATCCGAGGTATTTTCCTACACTCGGCCTCAAAACGGGTAATAAAACCCAACAATCTTTCCGAAGAATCATACCGCAACGCGGTCAAAGATGTAATTCTTTGAACAGAGATCCCCCGGAAANTGGGACTCGTAAGTCCCCGGTGTTGGTTCATGCAAGGGGGGGGATAGCGGAGAGATCCACCCTTCTTCTGCTCAATGATGTCAATGATCTGTTCATAGTTATATGTCGGAAATGCTCTCAGTTTTGGTTTCGCATGGGGGACAACCTTATCCAGCCCGCGACACGCAACAATATTGTGGGATCCGTATGTCCGTACTTCAATCACTCCATGGTCTCGTAGACCTTCAACTTCCCGGATGTACTGTGTACATCTCAAAGCCAAATCCTCCATACTTTCCGGGGGATCTCTGTTCAAAGAATTACATAACGGATGCCCAGCTAGAATAAGCTGCAACACCCCGACTTTCTCACTAACTGTAATCCGAGGTATTTTCCTACACTCGGCCTCAAAACGGGTAATAAAACCCAACAATCTTTCCGAAGAATCATACCGCAACGCGGTCAAAGAAGTAATAGATTTTATTGGCGTGTTGAAGGGCGCGAAGGCCGAATAGAACTGATCCTTGAAATCCTGATAAGAAACGATCGAACGTTTCGGCAACCGATTAAACCATCGGAGGTCTGATTCCTTAAGAGATGCGGCAAAGACGAAACACATAGCCGCGTCACTGAAGTTCATTAAACTCACATGAATCTCCAGATTCGATGTATGAGCGTGCGGGTCTGTCGACCCGCGGTACTGTGGGAGATCTTTAGGCATTTCAATAAATTCGGAGCGAGTGGCTCCGATAATTGCCATGGAAAAAGGAGATAGGGCATTCGATGTATTCCATGGACTTTGCAAAACCTCCAAAGACGGTGATGCCTTCCCCCGATTACCGATGGGCTCATTAGCCCTCTCATTCTCAAAATAATCTCCCTCATAAGCTGAGGTCTGATGAGTATCCCGGGTGTGCTCCCCGTACACTCGCCTCCTTTCTTGGCCAAGAGTCAGATTGGCCTCTAGCTGGTTCATTCTGGCCTCGCTTTGTTCCAACTTCCCGCTCATCTCCTTAAATTTTGATTCTATCAGCTCTCCAATCTTTTGTAACGTGTTGCTTTGCTCTTCGATGGCTGCGGTATTTGCACGTGGTTCCGTAACGCGATCAACATCATCCTCTGAGGCCACATTAATTACAGGTTCTGGGGTGACATTGTTCCTACGGGCCCTCCTTTGAGCCTCAACTTGCTCCAATTGGGCGATTAAAGTACGCCTTCGCTCTTCCAAATCCTCATCGATTTCTGTCTGATCCGCAGATCTAGAGCGTGCAGGTGGCGGTAGGTGGGCGGTGTTACGGACCGCAACTCGGCCAACTCGTGCGAATTCATAACATTTGGACAGGCATTCGCGTGATCGAGGATAAAAACTTGGTCCCTCCCCGGATGAAAACCCGCTCCGGGAGGGCCGGATAGTCACATTATGAGCAGGGGGCTCTTCCAGAGCTGACGATCGAGCCCCCGGTAACACAATAAAATCATCGTTAATTTGAGGAATAGGATCCGCCTCAAATTCTTCGTCAAAAGTATCTTCATTAGAACTCCGAGTAGTCATGATAACAGAAATCCAGACTCAGCAATAAAGCTCTCAATGGGATAAAAATCTCGGTCCCCACGGACGGCGCCAAACTGGTCTTGTCTAAAAATGTTTTGGATATTTATTTTTAGATCAGTCAATTTATGATTAATTCGTAATTTATGTTGTTGTGGGGACACGAGCGATATACGTGGTTGGGCCCACAATGTGTGGGCTTACGTCCTCGGGAGAGCGAAGCTCTACCTTGATTTTCACTATAATAATCAAGTGATACAATTACAATGAGATGATAACAATGATACGGGTGAAAACGGATCGAAAAATGGTCAAAACTGCAGTTGCGTCGCACTGGGCGCGAGTGAACAGTGCAGGAAGGTGGACTGGGCGTGAGACGGGTATTGTTCGCGACGAGTGGAGGACTCGTCGCAGCTGGGCTGTTTAGGGTGACTGGAAGCGAGTCAGGGTGACTCGTCGCGGCTAGGTACAATGAGCCACTGGACTCGTCGCGGCTAGGCTGTTTGGTCGCGAGTCAGGGTGACTTGTCGCGACTGGGAGGGCTGGTCGCGAGTAAGGAGTTTGTTCGCGACTGGAGAGCTGGTTTTGCCTTGGGAAGCGTGATAAAAGTCCGAACCGCTTCTCAATGTCTTGTGACTCCTATTTATAGAGGAATTCAGCCCAAAATTCACCCTTTTGGGCCCATAAGCCTAGTTTACCTCACTTAGCCCAAAATGATTAAATATTCCTAATTATGATATAATAAATGCCATGTTGATCTCGAAGCCTCGGGAACCAACCCGGACAAGATGTTAGTCGGAAATACGATCAGAAAATTCCCAAGAACCTCGTATATTGATCATTCGCTTTTAGATAGCGAATTCGCAGCCAAACAACCCTATTGCACCTGTTCGGTGCACTCCCGGTGGCAAATGACGAAAATACCCTTGGCTTCGTCCGGGGCCGAAATGGCCCGAAATACCTCAAAATGCTTATAGAGGCTTTATATGTCGCTCGGCAAGCCAGAATTACGAGAATACCACTTGATAATGCCATCCGATAAAAATATGAGAATACCGAGAATACCGAAAATACCAATAACCACGTTAGACGAGCTCCCGGGTGAGAATAAACACAAAGGAGTATACCCGGGTAATATCAGCGATAGAGCCGCAATACGAATGGAGGTATGTAAAAGGCGGATGGCTAAGAAGCATGATAAAGGAGTTCGACCTATGTTGTTAAAAGTTTGAGACTTGATTCTTAAGAAAGTGGAAGTCTCAAAGCATGTTGGCAAGTTGGATCGAAAGTGGGAAGGACCGTACAGAGTAACGGCCGTAGTGAAGGAAGGGACGTACAAAATCGTAAATATGAGCGGGGAGGAGGTGCCACGGACTTGGCATATTTCCAATTTGCGCAAGTATTATGTATAGACGTGACTTATCGATCTTTTTGAAAATAAAAATTTCCCCTCCTTTTGGTGGTCATATTCTAAATTTTTAAGTATCTTTTTTGACTACATGAATCCAATCGACTAGGGGACTGGTAAGGTAGGAGTAGGTCCATTGCGTTTTAGTACGAAGGAGGTTGGAATAAATTAAATAAGTTAGATTAGAAACGCAATGTACCACCGGTTTTATAGTCGATCATTTTCAAACTCGTCAAACTAAATACTGTGTCAAAATATTTTTTACATGATGAGTCTTCCTGTCCGCGGCAGAACCGTCTATACATAATGACTGTTGGAATATGTTAAGAGGCATGTTTATTGTGATGTGTATTTCCGTGGCAAATCAGGGTGCAAGNTTTAGTACGAAGGAGGTTGGAATAAATTAAATAAGTTAGATTAGAAACGCAATGTACCACCGGTTTTATAGTAGATCATTTTCAAACTCGTCAAACTAAATATTGTGTCAAAATATTTTGAACATGATGAGTCTTCCTGTCCGCGGCAGAACCGTCTATACATAATGACTGTTGGAATATGTTAAGAGGCCCGTTTGTTGTGATGTATATTTCCGTGGCAAATCAGGGTGCAAGTATATACCTGACTCCTCCATGACACGCCGACGAGGGTCGCGCCCTCGCCGGAGGCTGGTCCTTTTCCGCATGGCACCGTTTTATGAACGGGCCAAATGACACCGTTTTATGAACGGGTCGAGAGTGCGATGACACCGTCTTATGGACGGGCCAAATGACACCGTTTTATGAACGGGTCGAAAGTGCGATGGCACCGTTTTATGAACGGGCCAAATGACACCGTTTTATGAACGGGTCGAATGTACGATGGCGCCGTCTTATGGACGGGCCGACTAAGTGTGATGGCCCCGGGTGCAAGTATATACCGGCGGCGAAAGTATGATGGCCCCAGGTGTAAATGTATACCGGTGGCAATGATATATTGGTAAATGCAGAACCGTGGGCTTGTTTTGAGTATCTACTCATTTTAAAGAGGCTTCCGCCTTAGAGGTATCGCAGACTTATACAAGCTCCGCTACGCTGGGGACTTTCTTGCGTCCTTATTATTATTATATGCGTTTTTGTTACGCATCCATATCGGAGATTCAAGCGTGTTTCTGATTATCTCGAAAGGTTATTTCTTGATGTGGATTATTCGGAATTCCATATTTCTTGAAGAATGTGGCGAGAAAATTAAAGTCGAGAAGAGGAGAATTTACATTATTCAGAGTATGGTTCTTTATTCAAAATACAGTGGAGAAATTAAAAGGAAAAACGAAGATCAATTTCATATATAAAAAGGGAATACAAAATGCGGAGAGTACAAAACTGAAGAAAAAAGATATGGAAGTTTATTTCTTCCTCTTGGAGCCCGAACCTTCACCGGTTTCGCTAGGGCGCTTTCTTACCAGCTTAATTGTCGACGAGGGAGGATGAATATCTTTTTCTTTAGTCCCCGCAGCGGGCAACTTCTCGGGAATAAAGCTCGCCATCTCGACCTCATGGCGCTCCTGAGCCCCTGTCACACTAGCAGGAACGTATAATGGAGGGTCACGTTGACCCATTACCTCCTCGTCTTTAAGAAGGTCTCCCACGAGGGGACCCACCGGTTCCGGAAATAAAGTAGACAACCTCCGAAACGCGTCCACCGATGGGCCCTCCTCGGGTATTTTGACCTCCTCTGAATATAGTTGCTGGTGCAAGTCTTCCTCCAAGTTGAATTGGAGCGCCCCGAACGGATCCCCCGAGCAGTCGAGTTTATCTTCCGCATCCACAGGCTCGAACTTGCCGGATAGACTGGGATCAAGTCTTTCCCTCTCTTCAGGAGTTAGGGATATGCCCAAGATTCTTTGTGTCTGGACACTCCCTCTAAAAAAATAAAGAGCAGACGAGGTCGCATTAGCTAGGGCCGCCAGGTTTCTGAAAGTCGGAGAATGCACTGTATACTCCCAGATCAGTTTCCGGAAACAATCGTTGATCTGGGACGGCAACCTAGCGGCTCGAGCCCGAAGACTGTCCACGGTGGATTGGAGGGACTCATTCTTTGATTTTAATTCCTTGTTCTCCTCCAAGGCCTTCCCGAGAGCCTTCTTATCAGCAGCATTGGCATCTTTGGCCTTTTTCAACTTGTCTTCGGTCTCAGCCCTAACCTCTTTCAGTTTGTCTTGAGCATATTTTTCGTTCGTTTTGAGGGTGTCGATCCATTGCTCAAGAGCATGCCTTTTCCCAATGTGAAACGCCGCACACTCCGTTAATTCACTGCGATGAACCCGAATTAGGGCATCGATCGCCTTGTTATGTTCTTCCCGGAGCGCCGCCATTTCTTGGGCATGCTTTTCCCGCTGATTCTGCATCAATTTTTCAGCGGCCTTCTTCGTCTGCTCTCCTATTATATCCGGGCTGTCAAGCTCCGAATGCCTGAGCATGCAGTACTCCCCTATTGCGGCTGCGGTGCTCATCTCCACAACCGTCCGCTCCATCTGAAAGAGAAGCAAAAACAACGAAAAACATGTAAGATACGAATGAAACAAGGAGTAAGTAACAATGGCCGATCTGATTACAAACCTCTCCCATCATGCGACGCGCGGTCGCAAACTGGCTCATCAACGTGGTCATCTCGTCCACGCGGCGGGTGTGACGGATTTCTTTCAAAATACGTCAAGGCTGGCCTATTGGAAACGCTATCACCCCTCGGAATCCGAAAGTATTTATAGGGCCGGATCCCCGCGTCGGGAAAAAATCCCGAGATTTTGGCCCGAGCTCAGAATTTGATGTTCTTAGTGTCAAAACGATCGCGTCTGCGAGGGGTTTTCAACACTACTACTCCGTTTTTCCGGAAAAATTCCCGAGCAAGTATCGACTTTCGGGACGAGCCGTTAGTATGTGGTTTACGACTCAGACTCTGAATCTGAAAACCAGGGGACTATTGATATTACCCGGGTATATTCTCTTGCACTTATCCATACCCGGGGAATTGTCCGACACAGCTATTGGTATTTTCGGTATTTTTATCGGATGACATTCTCAAGTGGTATTCTCACAATTCTGGCCCGCTAGGCCCCACATAAAGTCTCTGTAAGCATTTTGAGATGTTTCGGGTCATTTCGGCCCCGGACGGGGCCAGGGGTATTTTCGTAATTTGCCACCCGGGAGCGCACCGGTCAGTTGCAATGATGTTATGTGGCCGCGTATTCGCTATCTGGAAGCAGTGGATTATTTTACGGGGTCCTCCGGTATTTTCTCATCGATATTCCCGCCTAATTCTNTGCGATGAACCCGAATTAGGGCATCGATCGCCTTGTTATGTTCTTCCCGGAGTGCCGCCATTTCTTGGGCATGCTTTTCCCGCTGATTCTGCATCAATTTTTTGGCGGCCTTCTTTGTCTGCTCTCCTATTATATCCGGGCTGTCAAGCTCCGAATGCCTGAGCATGCAATACTCCCCTATTGCGGCTGCGGTGCTCATCTCCACAACCGTCTGCTCCATCTGAAAGAACAGCAAAAACAACGAAAAACTTGTAAGATACGAATGAAACAAAGAGTAAGTAACAATGGCCGATCTGATTACAAACCTCTCTCATCATGCGAAGCGCGGTCGCAAACTGGCTCATCAACCGACCGAAGTCGGTAAACACCGTGTGGTCATCTCGTCCACGCGGCGGGAGTGACGGATTTCTTTCAAAATACGTCAAGGCTGGCCTATTGGAAACGCTATCACCCCTCGGAATCCGAAAGGTGACTCCATCTTTTATTAGTATCAGGCCAGCCTGACGTCCCATCTCGAGCCATTCCTTCACTACGTGTTTTGGTATATCTCTTATTCTGAAGGCGTCGAGGAACTCGGCGGTTAACCCACTCATCCTAGCGGGTTCCGCAATCTCCGAAATGGTGGGGCCCTCCACTGGTCTCTTCCCTCTGTCCGAAGAAGCTCCTTGATTTGTTCTTTCCTTCGAACGGGCCTCCCGGACAATCTCCTCCACCAGCGGGTCTATTGATTGACCCCTGCTTATTTCGCCCTCCTCGTCATCTCCGACAATGTCCACTAGTGTCTCGGCCAAGTCGTACATCCCTTCGTCGGGGGAAAACGCTCTAGCGGTAAGCTCTAACCGCCGAGACACAGGAATTAAATCTTCAGGACTCTCGGGGGCCTCCGTAGCCGGCTCATGTCCTGCGGGCTCCTGATCCTCAGTTACCGGAACAGGCGGTGTTGGAGTAGCCGGTCGGGTCTCTTCTGCCGCGGCACAGTCTCTTGCAAGCTCCGCTCCAACTCTTCAGTAGCAGTGCGGTTCCGAGATCCGGGCACCATCTCGAAGATCAGCTCATCTTTCTCCGTAACGAGAGTACGGAGAGATCTCAACTTGTCACCTAGCTTCGAACGACCTCCAGGGGGAGCCATTATTTTCTCTGCAAAACAAGCAAGTCGCGTGAGAAATACAGTTAAAGAGATTAAAGAACATAAATTCACTGGTTTTAGGAAGGTGTGCTTATTGAAGGAGAAGTGTTGAGATGTTTTATATGTTGACATATGGTCTGGATACCTAATAATCCCCTACTAAAATGGGTAGGGGCTGGAAGAATTTTGGAGGCGACTAAGATCGGGGCATAGAATAGCACCTTCGGAGTCCAGTCAGTGCCATCCGATGTAGCGCACGTGGCAAATATCCTCTCCAAAGCCTTATGAGTAATGGACCGCGGGATAGGATAGAATGATTCCGGAAGGAAGGGCTCCCCTTCGATTGGAAACCGCCAGGGAAGACTCAGCACGGATAATCTGGTGGAACCCACACCAGTGACAAAAAAGAAATGCTTCTTCCAGTCATAATTCGAGTGAGGAGTGGAGAATAGGAAGGGGCATTTCTTGTGCCTTTTGCGGAAAAAGATGCAACATTGGGTACCATAATGGATAGCGGTACTGATCTGGAAGATTTGGAAAAAACTATCCACGGTTGTCGAAATCCCGTTGGTTTCCATAAAGATGATGAAGGCAACCACCAAAGATATTGCATTCGGGTTGAGTTGGAAAAGATGGACGTTTAAAGCAGTCAAGAGAGCGGAGATGAAAGGGTGAAGCGGAAAACGGAGACCGCTCTCTAGGTATTCGAAGCAGATCGTATGGGTGCCAACCGGCGGACGCAGGATCCGATCAGAAGGACCCGGCTTGTATATAACACAATCGGAAGGGAGGTGGTAATCCTCTACCAGAGATTTCCACTTCCGAGAATGCATGGTAAAGGGCCGATCGAAAGATTTGAGGGCACAGACAGCAGGACTCCGAGGACCGATCGTATTCTCGAGATGTGTGAGTCGATCAAAAAAATAAGGATAAGGGTTCGTAATCGGTGAACGGAAAGCAGAAAGACTCGAATTGGAACTCCCCGAGNCAATCGGAAGGGAGGTGGTAATCCTCTACCAGAGATTTCCATTTCCGAGGATGCATGGAAAAGGGCCGATCGAAAGATTTGAGGGCAAAGACAGCAGGACTCCGAGGACCGATCGTATTCTCGAGATGTGTGAGTCGATCAAAAAAATAAGGATAAGGGTTCGTTATCGGTGAACGGAAAGCAGAAAGACTCAAACTGGAACTCCCCGAGTTGGATGAGGAGTCCGAGGAGTGAGAGGAAGAGGCATCGGAGTTCGAGGAACGAGCGGAGTCGGAAGACATGATGTGAGATTCTCGGGATTAAGGTTTTTCAAATTTTTTAAATTTTTTCCTTATTTTATTAAGTGTCTCGCGAGAACTCGTTCGAGATGTCGCGACTAACTGTGCAATGAGAGCTGTCGCGAGAAATCGTTCGTTATGTCGCGGTCACTGTACTTTTAGAATAGTCGCGAGAAGTCGTACGTAAAGTCGCGACTCACTTTGTTCTGGGAGTAGTCGCGAGAACTCGTTCTTAATGTCGCGGTTACTGTGCTGTGAGAGTTGTCGCGAGAAATCGGCCGAAATGTCGCGAGAGGTGTTTGTGTTGCCGCGGATAAGTACTGTAACAGGGGGGGTCTGGTATTTATAGGGCCGGATCCCCACGTCGGGAAAAATCCCAAGATTTTCACCCGAGCTCAAAATCTGATGTTCTTATTGTCAAAACGATCGCGTCTGCGAGAGGTTTTCAACCCTTCTATCCGTTTTTCCGGAAAAGTTCCTGAGCAAGCATCGACTCTCGGGACGAGCCGTTATTATGTGGTTTACGACTCAGACTCTGAATCTGAAAACCAGGGGACTATTGATATTACCCGGATATTTTCTCTTATATTTATTCTTATGCGGGAGGCTCGTCCTACGTGGTTATTGGTATTTTCGGTATTTTTATATTTCGATCGGGTGGCTTTTTCAAGTGGTATTCTCGGTATTCTAGCTCGTCGGACCCCATATTAAGTCTCTGTAAGTATTTTGGGATATTCTGTGTTATTTCGGGCCCGTACGGGGCCAGGGGTATTTTCGTCATTTGCCACCCGGGAGCGCACCGGTAAGTTGCAATGATGTTATGAGGTCGCGTATTTGCTATCTGGAAGCAGTAAATTATTCTACGGGGTCCTCCGGTATTTTCTCATCTATATTCCCGCCTAATCCTGGATCGGGATGCATTTCAGAGGTTATATTGCGGAGCGGCCTTTGTTCTAATTTAATTGGAGATTAATTAGGGTGACTTGGGCTTAATCTAATTTAATTAAGATTAATTGGACTCTTGGGCCAAGGTTTGTATTTTGGGCTCCATTTCCCTATAAATAGAGGTCCCAATGCATGAAGGGAGAGGTTGGATCTTTTTCGCATCTCCTAAGGCACGAAGTCACGAGAACTCCTCCCTGCAGTCACTATTCGCGAGAACTCTAACCAGTTCGCGTGACTACCCCTGTTCTGGTCACTATTCGCGAGAACTCATACCTGCAGTCACTATTCGCGAGAACTCTAACCAGTTCGCGTGACTACCCCTGTTCTGGTCATCAGTCGCGAGAACTCATACCTGCAGTCATCAGTCGCGAGAACTCCTCCCTGCAGTCACCAGTCGCGAGAACTCCAACCTGTTCGTGTGACTGCGCTATCGTACAGCACCGGTCGCGCTCAGCGTACAGTGTTTTCCGCACTATCGTGCAGTATTTTCGATTATTTCACGAGCCGGTTTCATCTATGTTATTGCCGTCACCTCATTGTATTTGTATCGCTCGATTATTATAGTGAAAACCCAGGTAGAGCTTCGCTCTCCCGAGGACGTAAGCCCACACATTGTGGGCCCAACCTCGTATATTGCTCGTGTCCCCACAACAACACATTTTACGAATTAATCATAAAATTGACTGATCTAAAAATAAATATCCAAAACATTTTTAGATAAGATCAGTNTAGTCATCAGTCGCGAGAACTCCTCCCTGCAGTCACCAGTCGCGAGAACTCCAACCTGTTCGCGTGACTGCGCTCAGCGTACAGTGTTTTCTGCACTATCGTACAGCACCGGTCGCGCTCAGCGTACAGTGTTTTCCGCACTATCGTGCAGTATTTTCGATTATTTCACGAGCCGGTTTCATCTATGTTATTGCCGTCACCTCATTGTATTTGTATCGCTCGATTATTATAGTGAAAACCCAGGTAGAGCTTCGCTCTCCCGAGGACGTAAGCCCACATATTGTGGGCCCAACCTCGTATATTGCTCGTGTCCCCACAACAACACATTTTACGAATTAATCATAAAATTGACTGATCTAAAAATAAATATCCAAAACATTTTTAGATAAGATCAAGAAGGTAAAATTGTTTACGGATGAATGTTAACACTAGGACGAGTTGTGGAGATGCGATACAATAAGAGAGACGAAAAGGGCAATGATTGTTGGTAAGGGAAAGTAGGGGATTTAAATGATTTGACAAGTGAGTAGTGAATTATAGTTAGCCGAGTGATAGATGGGTGATATACTAAAGATGTTAAACCGATGTCGAGGAAATAATGACTTGGTACCTTATTGATAAGGGAGTGAAAGTGATTTGGAGACGCCAAGGAATTGGGGGCTAAAATATGACCATTAGAAAAAGGATATGAGAAGTTTCGATGCTCAAAGATATGTAATCGATAAGTAGAAGATATTAATCGATGAATATTGAAATTAAGAGAATCAAATGAATTGTAAGGAAGTTAATACGACTATTAAGATGTTCGAGTTTCGAGGACGAAACTCATTTTAAGGTGGGTAGAATGTAATCACCCGAAAATTTAGAGACGCTACAAAGAAAAAAAANTATTCAAAGAATTACACAACGGGTGTCCAGCTAGAATAAGCTGGAGCACCCCAACCTTCTCACTCACAGTAATCCGAGGTATCTTCCTACACTCGGCCTCAAAACGGGTAATAAAACCCAACAATCTTTCCGAAGAATCATACCGCAACGCGGTCAAAGAAGTAATAGACTTTACTGGCGTATTAAAAGGTGCGAAAGCTGAATAAAATTGATCCTTAAAGTCCTGATATGAAACAATCGAACGCCTCGGTAACACATTAAACCATCGGAGGGCCGATTCCTTAAGAGAAGCGGCAAAAATGAAGCACATGGCCGCATCACTGAAATTCATCAAACTCACATGAATCTCCAAATTCGACGTATGAGCATGTGGGTCGGTCGACCCGCGATACTGTAGGAGATCCTTAGGCATTTCAATAAACTCAGAGCTAGTGGCTCCGATAATCGCTGTGGAAAAAGGAGATAAGGCATTTGAAGTGTTCCACGGGCTTTGCAAAACTTCAAAAGATGGTAACGCCTTTCCTCGATTACCGATGTTCTCATTAGCCCTCTCATTCTCAAAATAATCTCCCTCATAAGCTGAGGTCTGATGAGTATCCCGGGTATGCTCCCCGTACACTCGTCTTCTTTCCTGGCCCAGAGTCAGGTTGGCCTCCAATTGGTTCATCCTAGCCTCGTTCTGCTGCAACTTCCCACTCATCTCCTTAAATTTTGACTCTATCAATTCTCCGATCTTTTGTAAGGTATTGCTTTGCTCTTTGGTTGCTGCAGTATTTGCTCGCAGCTCCGGAACACGATCAATATCTTCCTCTGAGGCCACGTCATTAACAGGTTCCGGGGTAACATTGTTCCTCCGGGTTCTCCTTTGAGCCTCAACTTGCTCCAATTGAGCAATTAAAATACGCCATCGCTCTTCCAAATCCTCATCTGTTTCTGTCTGAACCGTAGATCTAGAGCGTGCAGGTGGCAAAATGTGGGCATTATTACGGACCGCAACTCGGCCAATTCTGGCGAGTTCATAACACTTTGATAAACATTCGCGTGATCGAGGATAAAAACTTGGTGCCCTTCCGGATGAAAACCCGCTCCGGGAGGGCCGAATAGTGACATTTTGAGTAGGGGCTCCTCCAGAACTGACGATCGAGCCCCCGGTAATGCAACAAAATCATCATTAACTTGAGGAATATTATCCGCCTCAATTTCTTCATCAAAAATATCTTCATCAGAATTCCGAGTAGTCATGATAATAGAAATCCAAACTCAGCAATAAAGCTCTCAATGGGATAAAAAATCTCGGGTCCCCACGGACGGCGCCAAACTGATCTCGTCTAAAAATATTTTGGGTATTTATTTTTAGATCAGTCAATTTTTTAATTATTCGGAATTCAGTTTATGTGAGGACACGAGCGATATACGAGGTTGGGCCCACAATGTGTGGGCTTACGTCCTCGGGAGAGCGAAGCTCTACCTTGGTTTTCACTATAATTTTTGGCAAATACATGTACAATGATGTGGCAATAGTAATCAAGATGAACACGGCTCAGAAAATGGTCGAAAACACTCTGCTGCACCGGGAAGAGGGGAAGTCGCGAGTTGTGGTCAATATCTCGCGACTACTGGCGATCACACGCGATTGAACAGTAAACAGGCAGCAAACTCGCGGGTTTGGGCGATAGGACGCGATTCAACAGTAAACAGGCAGTAAACTCGCGGTTACGTGCGATAGGACGCGAGTGAACCGTAAACAGGCAGCAACTCGTGGTCGCGTTCGATTAGTCGCGAGTGAACAGTAACAGGCAATAAACTCGTGGTCGCGTTCTATAAGTCGCGAGTGAACAGTAACAGGCGATGAAATCTTTGCTTGGGAGGCGTGATGAAAGTCCGACCCCGTCCAAATGCACTGGGGCTTGTATTTATAGAGAAATCTAGCCCAACTTCACTCACCTGAGCCCATAGGCTCAGTTTACTTGACTTAGACCAAAACACTTAAATAACCTCCAATTATCATATAACAAATGCTATGCTGATCCCGAAGTTTCGGGAAAAACATTCCCGTTCAAGATATTAGTAGGAAATACGATGTGAAAATACCGGAAAAACTCACAAATTAGTTCTTTGCCTCCAAGCAGCGAATACGCAGCCACATAACATCGTTGCACCCGACCGGTGTGCTTTCGGGTGGCAAATTACGAAAACACCCCTGGCCCCGTCCGGGGCCGAAATGATCCGAAACATGTCAAAATGCTTACAGAAACTTTATACGGGGCCCAGCGAGCCGGAAGTGCGAGAATACCACCTGAGAATGTCTTGTGATAAAGATATGAAAATACCGAAAAAAATACATCCACATCGGACGAGCCCTCGGGTAGGGATAAGTACAACAGAATATACCCGGGTAATATCAAACAAGTATATCTGATATTTGGCTTTATTTAGTTTGAATACACTTGAATTTACCAAATATACAATGAGATTTGTATGAATATCATTTGGCTAATTTTTTACATGGTTAAGCCACATGTTCTAATTGTGTTGATTTTGATTTCAATTAAACTTGAATTTATGTTGTTAAAACATGAATAAATGTTGTTAGAACAAAGAATAAATTGGTTATAACACGATATATGTGATTGAACTATAGTTTAAATGCTACGACATGAAGCGTGTTGTCAAGACTTGCACGATCATTCTGTTTTCGAAATTACTTTTTTTGTATATGCAACAAGTATTCGTGATGTTAGGCTTTATTTAGTTTGAATACACTTGGTTTTACCAAATTTACAATATGATTTGTATTAATATCATTTGGCTCATCTTTCACATATTTCCAGCACATGTTCTATAGGTGTGATGATTTGGATTTCAATGAAACTTGTATTCATGTTGTTAAAACATGAATACACGTTATTAGAACCAAGAATAGCTTGGTTATACGATTATTCATGTGTTTAAACTATAATATAAATGCTAGGACATGAAGTCGTGTTGTTATTAATTGCACGATCATTCCGTTTTCGAACATACTTTTTTTGTATATACAACAAGTATTCGTAATATTAGGCTTTATTTAGTTTGAATATACTTGTTTTACCAAATATACAATGTTAGTTGTATGAATACCATTTGGCTAATTTTTCACATGGTTAAGCCACATGTTCTAGTTGTGTTGATTTTGATTTCAATTAAACTTGAATTTATGTTGTTAAAACCTGAATCCATGTTGTAAAAACGAAGAATAAATGGTTATAACACGATATATGTGATTAAACTATAGTTTAAATGCTATGACACGAAGTCGTGTTGTCATGACTTGCACGATCATTCCGTTTTCGAACTTACTTTTTTGTATATACAACAAGTATTCGTAATATTAGGCTTTATTTAGTTTGAATACACTTTGCTTTACCAAATATACAATGTGATTTATATGAATATCATTTGTCTAATTTTTCACATTGTAAAACCACATGTTCTAGTTGTGATAAATTTGATTTCAATTAAACTTGAATTTATGTTGTTAAAACATGAATCCATGTTGTTAGAACCAAGAATCACTTGGTTATAACATGAAATATGTGATTAAAGTATAGTTGAAATACTATGACATGAAGTCGTGTTGTTATGACTTGCACAATCATTCTGTTTTCGAAATTACTTTTTTTGTATATACAACAAATATTAGTGATGTTAGGCTTTATTTAGTTTGAATACACTTGGTTTTACCAAATTTACAATATGATTTGTATTAATATATTTTGGCTCACTTTTCACATTGTTCCACCACATGTTCTAGATGTGATGATTTTGATTGCAATTAAACTTGAATTGATGTTGTTAGATCCAAGAATAACTTGGTTATACCATGATTAATGTGTTTAAACTATAGTGTATAGGCTATGACATGAAGTCATGTCGTTATGACTTGCACGATCATTCCGTTTTCGGACTTACTTTTTTGTATATACAACAAGTATTCGTGATGTTAGGCTTCATTTAGTTTGAATACACTTGGTTTTACAAAATTTACAATAATATTTTTAATAATATCATTTGCTCATCTATCACACAGTTCCAGCACTTGATCTAGGTGTGATGATTTGGTTTTCAATGAAACTCTTTTTGATGTTGTTAAATCATGAATACATGTTATTAGAACCAAGAATAGTTTGGTTATATCAAGATTTGTGTGTTTAATCTATAGTATAAATGCTATGACATTAAGTCGTGTTGTTATTACTTGCACGATCATTCCGTTTTCCAACACACTTTTTATGTATATACAACAAGTATTCGTTATGTTAGGCTTTATTTAATTTGAATACACTTTGTTTTACCAAATTTACAATATGATTTGTAATAATATCATTTTGCTCATTTTTCACATTGTTCCACCACATGTTCTAGGTGTGATAATTTTAATTTCAATGAAACTTGTATTGATGTTGTTAAAACAAAAATACATGTTGTTAGATCCAAGAATAACTTGGTTATACCATCATTTATGTGTTTAAAATATAGTATAAATGTTATGACATGAAGTCGTGTTGTTATGACATGCACGATCATTCCGCTTTCGAACTTACTTTTTTTTGTATATACAACAAGTATTCGTGATTTTAGGCTTTATTTAGTTTGAATACACTTGGTTTTACCAAATTTACAATATAATTTGTATTAATATCATTTGTCTCATTTTTCACATTGTTCCACCACATGTTCTAGGTGTGATGATTTTGATTACAATTAAACTTGAATTGATGTTGTTAAAACATGAATACATGCTGTTAGATTCAAGAATAACTTGGTTATACCATGATTTATGCGTTTAAATTATTGTGTAAAGGGTATGACATGAAGTCGTGTAGTCATGACTTGAACAATCATTCCGTTTTCGAACTTACTTTTTTGTATATACAACAAGTATTCGTGATGTTTGGCTATATTTAGTTTGAATACACTTGGTTTTAGCAAATATACAATGAGATTTGTATGAATATCATTTGGCTAATTTTTCACATGGTTAAGCCACACGTTCTAGTTGTGTTGATTTTGATTTCAATTAAACTTGAATTTATGTTGTTAAAACATGAATCCATGTTGTTAGAACAAAGAATAAATTGGTTATAACACGATATATGTGATTAAACTATAGTTTAAATGCTATGACATGAAGTCGTGTTGTCATGACTTGCACGATCATTCTGTTTTCGAAATTACTTTTTTTGTATATACAACAAGTATTCGTGATGTCAGGCTTTATTTAGTTTGAATACACTTGGTTTTACCAAATTTACAATATGATTTGTATTAATATCATTTGGCTCATCTTTCACATATTTCCAGCACATGTTCTATAGGTGTGATGATTTGGTTTTCAACGAAACATGTAATGATGTTGTTAAAACATGAATACATGTTGTTAGAACCTAGAATAACTTGGTTATACCCTGATTTATGTGTTTAAACTATAGTATAAATGTCATGACATGAAGTCGTGTTGTTATGAATCACGATCAATCTGTTTTCGAAATTACTTTTTTTGTATATACAACAAGTATTCATGATGTTAGGCTTTATTTAGTTTGAATACACTTGGTTTTACCAAATTAACAATATGATTTGTATTAATATTATTTGGCTCATCTTTCACATATTTTCAGCACATGTTCTATAGGTGTGATGATTTGGTTTTCAATGAAACTTGTATTGATGTTGTTAAAACATGAATACATGTTGTTAGAACCAAGAATAACTTGGTTATACCCTGATTTATGCGTTTAAACTATAGTATAAATGTCATGACATGAAGTAATTGTTATAAATATGTAATCGTGGCCGGCTAATTTTTCAAATGGTTAAGCCACATGTTCTAGTTGTGTTGATTTTGATTTCAATTAAACTTGAATTTATGTTGTTAAAACATGAATACATGTTGTTAGAACCAAGAATCACTTGGTTATAACACGATATATGCGATTAAACTATAGTTTAAATGCTATGAAATGAAGTTGTGTTGTTATGACTTGCACGATCATTCCGTTTTCGAAATTACTTTTTTTGTATATACAACAAGTATTCGTGATGTTAGGCTTTATTTAATTTGAATACATTTGGTTTTACAAAATTTAGAATGCGATTTGTATGAATATCATTTGGCTCATTTTTCGCAGAGTTCCACCACATGTTCTGGGTGTGATGATTTTAATTTCAATGAAAGTTGTATTGATGTTGTTAAAACATGAATACATGTGTTTAAACTATAGTATAAATGTTATGACATGAAGTCGTGTTGTTATTACTTGCACGAACATTCCGTTTTAGAACTTACTTTTTTGTGTATATACAACAATTGATATTACCCGGGTATATTTCTTGCACTTATCAATACCCGGGGACTCGTCCGACACTTTTATTGGTATTTTCTTCGTATGGCGTTCTCAAGTGGTTTTCTCACAATTCTGGCCCGCTAGGCCCCATATAAAGTCTCTGTGAGCATTTTGAGATGTTTCGGGTCATTTCGGCCCCAGACGGGGCCAGGGGTATTTTCGTAATTTGCCACCCGAGAGTACACCGGTCAGGTGCGATGATGTTATGTGGCCGCATATTTGCTATCTGGAAGCAGTGGATTATTCTACGGGGTCCTCCGGTATTTTCTCATCAATATCCTCGCCTAATTCTTGATCGAGACGCATTTCCGAAGTTATATTGCGGAACGGTATTTTTTCTAATTTAATTGGATATTAGTTGAGGTGTCTTGGGCTTAGTCTAATGAAGTTGGTCTCTTGGGCCTAGGCTTGTGTTTTGGGCTACATTTCTCTATAAATAGAGGTCCTAAGTCATTGAGAAAGGGGTTGGATCCTTTTCGCATCTCAAAAGGCAAGACTTTAACTCGAAATCGCGAGATTTCAACACTGCAGCTCCTTCTCGCGAGATTTCGTACCAAATCTCGCGGCCAGCCCCTTCTCGCGAGAAATCAGACCAAACGTAGCGATCGAGCCAAGCCTTAGCCCAGACCCGCGACATTTCGCACCAAACCTCGCGACTGGCCTCCTCTCGCGAGTTTCTGAACCATTTATCGCGACCAGGCTTTCCACAGCCCTGTCCCGCGACATTTCGTTATATTTGGCCTTTTGCAGTATATTTGATCGTCTTTCGATCCGTTTTCATCCGCATTATCGTTATAATCTCGATGTAATTGTATTACTTGACTATTATAGT